>JBBPCZ010070408.1:0-12037 GCA_037974445.1 Brycinus macrolepidotus | reverse complement strand
CCCTCTCCCCCATCACTCAGTATAACTGTCCTCTCTCTCTCTGGGTGGGTAGGGTGGTCCTCCCTCTCCCCCATCACAGTATTAGTGTCCTCTCTCTCTCTGGGTGGGTATGGTGGTCCTCCCTCTCCCCATCACTCTGCCTGAATTTTGTCCATACTAGACTAGTTTGAGGCAAGTGTGTGATAATTACCATCATGCTAATTGGTGGGGTATAAGCTTCCAGTTATTTCCATTAGCCTTGTAGCTCCAGTGCTAAGTAAACTTTAGACACCAAAGATGTCCTGTTTGATCGACTACATCTAGGGTAAACTGGAGGAGCAGTGTAAAACCATTGCTTTATGTTGTTGCTACGCTACTGGACGCCTCCTCCAGCTCCATGTCTTGCATAACTATTGGCCTGTTCTTAGTGGGGACAAACATCATTCCTCCACTCTCTCAAGAAAAACAGTCAAGCTTATTTTCCCCTCAGTGTGCCTGAGAATAAAGCACACTTTGATCCGTTTCAAACTGTTCACAGCAATAAAGCATTCTTGGCTCTCTTTTACACACACACAGGCACTCAACACATGCATACACACCTTCCTTCCTGTTTCCTTCCGCCTTTAAAAGTGGCAGAATGGCAGGAACCTTGGCTTTTGTTTACCCGTGAAGCTCCGTTCCTCCCTTCTGCTCCAGCCAAATCCAGGAACTCAAATCTGGCAAAATGAATGATCCTTACCATCCACCAGAGCAATCCATACTCCTGACCATCATATTCATCATTATCATCATTATGTTTTTCCCAGTATTAACAAGGATTTTGCATAAATGCTTGAAATGTATTGAAAGACTACTTTAAACAGTTAATGTATTTCCAACAAACATTTTAACATCTACCTACATACATTTCCATCCACTGGTGTGAATATATGTTTATGTTCTTCAGTCCTGTTGGAAAGGACGCTACACAATACTTTTCTTTTTTTTCAGGCCTGGGAATAATAAACCACATGAAAACATTGTATGTGTTTTTTCAAATAATTTGGAGCCACTGTCAGCTTACACAAACACTAATCGACTTTTCCTCCTTCCTCTACTCAAACAAAAACCTACCTCAGAAGAGTAATCAGTCCTGAAGTGCTGCTAACTTAGATTTTTCTGAAAGAGGACATTGTAATGTGTGCCATTATTGCAATGCTGCTATCTGGTGGCCAAATTGCAAAGTTACACCAAGTTCGACAAATCTAAAAATGGTTGTAATCTTCACAAATGTGATGAAGATCAAACAAAAATGTTTGGAATTCTATAAGGGGTGATTTTTCTCTTTTTATTTTGTTTTAGACTTTATTTTTCAACCTGTAGCATCATCAACACATACAATTAGCGCATATCCCTTTAAGAAATGGTTGTCTCCTGTAAGAAGTGTGTTTCCGTCTAAAATTTTACAGCGCCACAGAAGGAACGGTGAAGAAATTATTTCTATTCGGAAAGTGCAATACCACGTTTGAACAGCAGGTGTCATGAGACAAAAGCGGGAAATCAGATGACTTAATTTCAGCTCTCAACGGGTTCTCCTGAACTTAACGGACAGTACTAATTAGCATGGAGCTCTGCATTTATGTGTGTGGGAAGGACATAAGTAAACAGAAAGCTGTCATTTAGTGAGTGTGATGCCCGTGCAGTAGTGTGAAATGTAAGAGCAGATGTTCCTCAGGTGACTCAGAAGGTCTTTGCAGGACATGATCAGATTGTGAAACCACGACAAAGACAAGGATACTATAATGGGACTGCAGTGCAGCAACGTCTCATTACAAAGACAACTGACCATCTGAGAAGTCTACAGAGATGTGGAAAACAGTGATGAGTCATTCATTACAGGACTGACTACAACTGGGACCAGTTATGTGGTGTAGACCAAGCCTGAATTGTTGACCTCTAGACTGAGAAGGTCCGACAGCTCTGTTGTTTTGGGGGGACAATTTGATTGCCACTTGCCCCATGGGGTCACTTCAAATCAATACTGTTATTCTGACTGATCACCTTTATTGTATAATGAAACATTTCTGTCCTGATGGGAGGGCTCTCTTCCAAGAGGACAGCACCTCAATCTAAAGGGGTCATTATCCCTTCAGTGGGTTACAGTGACATAGTGGTTATGAAGTTATGAGGGACAATATACTCCACAAAGATGGTTTATAAAGGTGTGTAACCAAAACAACAGCTCTGAAGGGTGTTGCTTTGACGCATGTCAGGTGGTTCAGTAGTCGAACCACCTAAAATGTAAAGATTTGTTTTTCAACGTCAAACAGCGAGTGTGTGTTTCTTGGTTGAGTGTGTTGCTCTCTTGAATGTCCTGCACGGCGTTCCGTCTGTCAGTTGGTGCATCAGCTGTTGGGACACAGCCCGAGTTTAGTGTGATTTAGTTACTGATGGATTGTCAGAAGTATAAAAGTATATACATATATAAAACTGAATGTAAAGGCTATGGTGTAACAACTGAAAAAAAAAATCTCAGGCACTTACCCTCTTAACTGTTTTTCCTTACTTGTGTATTAACCTCTGACTTTTTTCTTTTTGACAGGGTTTATTATTAGGGTTTATTATAAAGGTTTGTTAAGGTGTGTAACTTAGCTGGCAGTAACTTGGTTAAAACCGGATGTTGATTTAAGTATAGCTTTACAGGTATGAAGAACAGATGTGTTCTTAAGCACTGATGTACATCGCTCTGGATAAGAGCGTCTGCTAAATGCCGTAAACGTAAACGTAAACTGTAATCTTGAATCTCCATTAACCTGCAGTGTTGATCAGCAGTTAGAAGTGTTAGAATGTTCAGTGTTGAACGTTTCAGATCACACCGGTGTGACACTACACATATAAATCATATGCTCTGTTCTCGGCAGTCTGTAGACCTTGATCCACTGGAACACATACAGGATATTTTGGCCCGCATTCTCCACCAGCATTATCGAAAAAACATCTGAGGGAATATCTTTTGGAAGAACAGTGTTTCAGCCCTCCTGTACAGTTCTGGAAAACCATCCTGGCAGTTTGTGTTGGTTTAACACTTTATGAAGACAGTTCATGTTTTTTTTTCTTAATTTGCCACACCTATCTATCTGTATTTTGAACTTCTGTTGTTTTGCAGTATTTGTATGTTAATTGCATGCTGTAGCATGTATGCATTTGTTTTTCAATAGCACTTGGATGGAGAACTGTATGATAGTAACAAATTATCTTTTTTCTTTGAAACCGAGACAGCAGGTTCAATGACAAAGTTTAGCAGTACGCTAATTACTCATTATTAGCAGTGCTGAACCATGACAGTTGTAACAAGGCCTTCAGTCTGTGTCATAAACCTCCAAAACGTGGTAAAAAATGGCAAAAGTAAAAACCTATCCATTAATTATTGCTCCTATGGGATTCTAGTAGTATGCTAGCACTAAGCCAACAGCACTGCACATGACTATTGTGGGTTCTAGACTAACCCTTTTGTTTCCAACCAAAAATTAATAATGAAGTAAGAGCAGAACTGCAGGACCTACAGAGTTCAAATACAAATACATTTCTGCTAAACAAAAATGAAATAAAAATGAATGACAAATGTTTTTTTAATTCCCACCAATTAGGCCTTCTTGGAAGACCCTGCATGTTTCCCTTTGATCAAGTCAACGCTGTTGTAACGTAGTTAATTAATGTTTTTCACTCAGATTCCTTTATGACAGGGCTTTGGCTGAATCTGAAAGTCAGACTAATGTGCAGTCAGCCAGGCAGGGGGCCCCCTTCAAAAAAAAACAGAGCTGTAATGTGATTAGGATGGGCTGAAGTGTGTGTGTGTGTGTGTGTGTGTGTGTGTGTGTGTGTGCGTGTGTGCTTCGTCTGCTCCAGTGTGGGAGGAGTGTGTGCACGCATGGAGTGTCTCGCATCTGCCTAGCGCAGTGTGTGTGAGGCAGCAGAAGCAGAGCAGCAGAGGGGAGTGTATGGCTGGAGAAACAGACAGTGATCGTGAGGACTTCGGGGTTTGCAGGGATTTTTACAAAGTTGCAGCAGGTTTCAGCGTTAGACTTCACCTCTTTGGCCCCAAAACACCACCGCACCCTCTCATCTGTGCAGACATGGGGGCGAGGGACGACGATGCTTCCTTCAAATGTGGGATAACAGTTGCAGGGTCTTTGCAGGACTAGCAGGAGGGGCGTCCCCTTTCCGAGCGTGTTGCTTGACGCCACAGATGACCATGTGTTTTCCCTGGACTCGTTCTACAGCTGCAACTGAGCCGGTAAGAAGCACCTGCAATCTCCTAATAGAGTAAAGCAAAAATAATTCAGTCATGCTGGATTATAAGGGCAGAACCAAAACACTTTGGCTGCCTAGGGCACCTGGTGATTCAATCATCATTATTTTTGCTTAAGTCATACTGAAGGGTCCTCTATGTGGGCAGAAACACCCTGTCCTCTATTATTAATGCAAGTTTATGAGGCAGCTCAGTTCTAATACAGGGGCCCCGGGATGCCAGATCCTCTGGAAATACCCTTTTGATGACCCAGAACTGGTACCTGCCAATGCAATTAGGCACTAAGCAGTTATTGTACTGTTGTGTATGAAATACTAAAGGTGTGTCCACAGGCAAGGGTGGACATCTTCATTCTGACTTGATCCTGAAGGCTGTTCCTGCTCCTGAGGGTCTTCTACACCAGCTAGTTGGTCTCCGATGGGATTCCACATGGCTTCCTGACTGCAATCAGCAACTGGTTAGTCCTTAATTGCATTACATTGTGCCTGTCTCGCAAGCCAGACTTTCGACCATCAGCAGAAGGTCTGGTAACTATTGTTGCTTAGTGTGGCCAAGAAGTGTCCACTTTGACTGGGTCAGAGTGTCTTGTTGAGGGTCTTGTTGTCACTCATTCTGATTGCTGTCGGCCTCCCAGGTGTTCCCAACCCTTTGGCATGCAGCTTACATGCTAACTAGTTTGACTTCAAACAGAATGACAATGTAGGAGGCAATGTAGTGAAGAAACCTGGAATCAAGCCATGTGCCATCATTGTAAGTGTGGGCGAATCAAGGGAAAACAGTTTTACAATTTGGTGGACTAGTTCACAATTTCAGTTCAGAAATTTAACACACATTTTTTTTTTACTTTGGTTCATTAAGAATGTAATTTTTCTGTACAAGTTTTCAACAAAATAAATGGTTAACATTTTTCTGGTTCAATAAATGGCCAGTTATGTGCACTCCCCCCATCATGTTATTTTGATTTTCGTAGTGGACAACACATCCTCTACACTTAGATATGGTTTCATAGCACAATTTCTGTTTCTATATTAAACATAAAATATCACAATGTGCCATTGCTTTGAGCAGGGGGACCCAAACAAGTGCATATAACAATATAGTAATGTTAGAACAATAAAACAAAACAATTAGTCACAGGAAAAACAAAATAAAGAAAGGTGATTAATTTATAAACCAATTTTAAATTCTTTCAGTGTTTTCGATTGCATTCTGTGATCAGTTTTTCATTCCCTGGTTTTAGGAATTGCTGCTGACCAACAGCGCAGTACAGGACGGCTCCTGTCCTTGTATGGGCTTCTGTACGGCTTGTTGATTTCCACCACCAAAATGGGCAACACTATCACAATCTTTCAGCCCCTGCACGTGGTGATCCTGGGCCTGGACTCGGCAGGAAAAACTACAGTTCTGTACCGCCTCAAGTTCAACGAGTTTGTGAACACGGTTCCGACCATAGGGTTCAATGCGGAACGCGTTCGACTGGCTGGTCGCGGGGTCACTTGCCACTTGTGGGATGCTGGTGGCCATGAGAAGCTGCGGGCCCTCTGGAGGCCCTACAGCCGCCGCACGGATGGTATCGTCTATGTGGTAGACTCTGTGGATGTTGAGCGGCTGGACGAGGCACGGGCTGAGCTGCACAGAGTGGCCCGGTTCTCTGAGCACCAGGGGGCACCACTTCTCATTCTCGCCAACAAGCAGGACCTGCCCGGGTCACTGTCGGCCGCGGAGGTGGAACGGAGGCTGGACCTGCAGGACATTGGCCCAGGGGTCGTCTACCACGTCCAGCCGGCCTGCGCCATCATTGGAGAGGGACTTCATGAAGGCATGGACAAGCTGTGCGATATGATCGTCAAGAGGAGGAAAAGCATGAAGCAGAAAAAGAGGCGGTGACGAGGACGATGTCCTTGGACCGTGGATCCACGTGTCAAAAATGTTCTCACTGTTTACCGAAGGTGCAACTACCGTCCTGAAGCCTAAAATCTGTCCAGACTTTTATCCTAGATCTATCCAGAACTTTGAGAACCTTCCTTATACTTCAGCCATGCTAACTTGCTAACCATGCCATGAATTTGTTATTTGCTGTCATTAGCCTTTTGTTACCATTGCTGGTAACTGTCATGACAGATGCTACACTACAATGTGTCATAACAGGTTATGTCACATGCTCATTTAAGGTGACAGTATCAAACACTGTTGTACTACCATTAACACTATTATGACACAATTATGACGTGTTTATAACAGACGTCCTATGCTGTCATGAGCTGTCCATTACTATAATAGTGTCTTAATAGCATTATATTAATGGACATAATCATGACAGCATATGACGTCTGTCATGACATGTTTACGATCACATTTCACTCCAAAGCACATTACACATTAATTATAATAAAAATGACATGAATTGTAATACAATGATGAATGAATTATCAAACAGCACTGAAATTTCTTGTGTGTGTAAAAACTCATTTAACACATGAAAACCCAAAACTGATTACTTTTAAAGCAATTTGGAACCACGTTTTGGCCAGTTGACTATATTTACAGCAAGAAG
Organism: Brycinus macrolepidotus; assembly: GCA_037974445.1. Lineage (NCBI taxonomy): Eukaryota > Metazoa > Chordata > Actinopteri > Characiformes > Alestidae > Brycinus > Brycinus macrolepidotus. Next base: position 5,216 of record JBBPCZ010070408.1, on the reverse strand, counting down.
TGACAATCATATAAATTTGATCTGAATTTTTTTTTAATTTCAGAAAATTTCACTTTAGCGTAGTTGCATGCTAATGCCATGGGTGCTCAAAGCTCTTTTGGCATAAAAAGTTGCTTTAAACATCTGGAAGGCATGCAGCAAGGGAATAAAATAGGTGTGGCCTTTGACTTTATCGCCCATGTTAGACTACAGTTTGCAAAAATTTTACACAATACTGTTTCCCTCCAAATAAACCCGTTTGTCTCTGGACAGCTGGGTGTCCACAGACTGTTGTCAGGACAACCTTTGCACCATTAGCCAGGTGCACTAGGCCGGCTCCTATGCTGTACCTCCTTCGTCTGCTGTGTAACAAATGTAGCTTTCAATTTTTATAATTTTTTTTTGTCATATTAACTGCGACAGATTGCAGAATAAGAAAACAGTGAGGAGTGTGAAGAAAAAATAGCTCAATGAGGTTTTAGCCACTATTTATAATGCTTATGGAAACAAATAAACTGGCTAACTGTTTGAAGTTTTGCATTTGAAGATCAGCTCCAGTGGGTTCTGGGACGGGATGCCAGCCACCCTCAGCGGGTTAGTGTTAACTTGTTTGTAGCGTGGATGTAGCTTCATTCATATTTTTGCAATTTACAGGAAAATAAATATGAAAAAAAAGATAAAACATGCAGTGCCATGCAAAAGTCTTGAGCCACGCCACATTCCTTCATATTTTGCTTCCAAGGACCCAGACTTTCTTGTATTTTTAATGTGGTCTTGAGGAACAGTTCTCTAGGCTGGAGACCTACGTATGAATCATTCAAGCAGAACAAAGCACATCTAACTTAAGGCCTGAACCAGTGAAGAAACAAGTGCAAAAATGAGGGCGTCAAGACTTTTGCACAGTACTGTATATGCACCTCAGAGGCCATGCATTCTTTAATCATACACTGAAGGAATGGGACTGTTTGCACAAACCATAAGCCAAACTCTCAATAAACTGAACAAAACTGTTTAATTTCTTGAGGTGTTTCTTTGGCTCATTTTCACAAATCTTGCAAAATCTCAACTAAATTTAGATGAATCTTCAAAATGAGCTCCATTTACCTCCATCCTGTTCACTCCATTAGCTTTAAGCTGCATTTAATTCCAAATTACAACAAACCCAAGCTAACTTTCAGTGTAATTTGGTGTTGAGATTTTAGTTTGGTTCAGTTTTAGCCTTGTGTGTGTGTGAATGTGTGTGCGTGTGTGTGTGTATGTGTGTGTGTGTGTGTGTGTGTGTGTGTGTGTGTGTGTTCTGTACCTGAGGGAGCCTGTATAATGGGATTCCAGCGTTCAGCTAGATTGAAAATGGATATTAATAACCACTCTCGACCGTTGTGTAATTAGAGGAGCCACCTTGAGCAGAAGAAACCCCACCAATGGAGGAGGAAGAATCCAGAGCAACACACACACACACACACACACACACAGAGTGTGACACAGATCCAGTTTTTGATTCAGTTGGGCCATTTAGCAAAACTAGGCCTCAAAATAAAGCTCTTTTTCATGCTAGCTCTTGCATCCAAGATGAAAAAAAGCACAAAACTACAGACAAAATCCAGCCTTCAGGGCAGCTGCTTCCATTTTTAGCTATGCTACATGCTTTGGTCCATGGTTCTAGATAACAGAAATTTGTATGGTCACAGAAACCACATAAGCAATTCTATTAGAGATCACTGAACTCCTCCAAAGGGTTTTAGGGGAGTCTGTACTGGTTTAGGCTGGCGGTTAGCTCCATGCTTATTGGTGGGGTGTAGCACAATGTTAAGTGGTGGGCTGGAGCTATGAGGCTAATATAGCTAACAGGTAAGGCATTATTTGTTAGCTATATTAGCCTTGTAGCTCCAGCACAAAAAGTAAAAAAGTGAACTTTGGAACACAGATCCCTTTGCTCTTGCAAGAACAATATTCTTTTTACCAGTCACGATCATCTGATGTTAGGGTGTGCCCTCTACTCGTGTCTCCTGAAAATCCTCCTGTGCGGCAACTGACAAAACCGTGATTATCCAGGATCAGCGTAGCAATGTTGCCTCTGAATCATTAGTTAATCGACCAAGGATCAAAATGACAACGATGTTTCTGAATCAGCATTAGCAAATCTATCCAGGATCATCATGGCAATGAAGGTCCCAAATTAACATTAGCAAAAATATCCCAGATCAACATAGCAATGATGTTCCTGATTTGACCATCATCCAGGATCAACATGGTGTTGATCCCCAGAATGATCATTGGATAATCTATCCAGGATCAGCAGGCTACTTTTAGTTCCCAATCAGTATTAGCAAATCTATCCAAGATCAACATGGCGTTGAATCAACACTAGAACATGTATCCAGGATCAGCATGGCAATGGTGGCAATGATGTTCCTGAATCGTCCATCATCCAGGATCAACAGATCATTCATGCTTCTGAATTATCTGTCACGGAGCAGACGAGAGATGAACTGAAACCACGGTTAGACCAGTGTAGCGTGGTGGATGAACCCAATTGAAGACAGAGGCGAAGTGAGTTGGCAGAACCACACGCTTTATTCTGAGAACTCTCTGAATACAGAGTAATCAGCATTCTCACTCACACACACAGAGTAGAGATGAGATGAATGAACCCGGGTTACTCACGGTACCGAACACACTTGTGAGCTGGCCAGGAGAACTCGACTCAATGACTGAGCGGTTAGATGCTGCCGCCATGCCGTTTAAATACCCAGTGACGTACGTCATTTCCGGAATCCCGTGCACGTCACGATCTGGTGCGTGTGACATTATCATTAGCAGATCTATCCAGAATGGCAGGATCACCAAAAGCAAATCTATCCTGGACCATCATGGCGGTGATGTCTATGTATCAACAGTGTATCTGAGATTGCCATGGGTCAATATCTGCAGAACACTCAAGGAGGAGGGACTACAGTGATGATGATAACCCTGGATTAACATTGTAAGGGTGACTAGCCTTTTCCATACGCAGGTAGCTAAGTTCGCTAGCCCTCCTAAGAGCCCTAATTTAAATGGTTTATGAAAGAAGGTCTGCTTCAATATGTCCAGTGAATGGAGCATTTTGTAGGTCAGTGTTCTCTGGGGTTGGTAGACAAAGCTTCACTTCTCTGAAAAATGACACAAATGAACAATCTTGCTAATTTTAATGAACTGGAGCACTAGACCCGATATCCAGCCTTCTCGCCCGATGGCTGATAAGAGTGGCCTGACCAATCCAGGGCGTGACTTTGTGAATCTACTGCCTCTACTTTTCTTTGTTCTCTTTATCTCTCTCACATTTTGTGAACATCTTTGACCTGAGCGGCTGTTTTTTAGCTCTGCAGGTAATGGGCGATCCATATATAGATTTCAATAATTAATATACCACCCATCTGAGGTCCTGAAAGAGGAGAGGATGAGGAATGGTGTTCCTTCTGAGAGCAGACGAACGGAAAGACAAATGATCATAAATGGTGCATGAGCTCTTCACTGACCAGATAGCGGTTCGGAATGTATTCTTGTACTCTTTTGAGTCTAATACACACACACACAAACACACCATCCGCCCCCCATTCACACACACATACTCCAATAACCCAGTTATTTGCAGAAACAAGGGTATGGCACTATCATGTAGTTGCCGAGGAAACGCTCTGACTTAATCAGTAGTTTTGTAAAAAGAGCTCCTGAAGGTAAATGCAACTACTGGCTCACACTGATTCTGCTAAACCAACTCCACACTGATAAGAGAATAGCCTGAGAGAAACGGCTCCACATTCTCCATCTGTGTCAGATGTTTAGAGGAACATCAGCAGCTTCACGTTTCCCATCTGTGTGAGACATTTAGAAGAATCACGTTCAGCAGAATGAGGGAGTTTGTGGGGAAACAACTCAACTGCTGGAAGTTTCTCTGTGTTTCACTTTCAGTTTGTGTTTTCAATCTTTTGGAGCTGCTGATGTTTCTCTAATCGTCTCACTCAGATGGAGAATGCTTGGAGGAACATCAGCAGCTCCAAGTACTCCAACTGTGTGAGATGTTTAGAGGAACCTCAGCAGCTCCAGCAGATTAAAAACACAAACTGAAAGTGAAACATTTCCAGAAGTTGAGTAATTTCCCTACAAACGCCGACAGAGGAAGATACTTCAGCTCACTGTCCTCCACTTTATGGACCAGCTTCTCCTTCAAACTCATGGACCAGCTTCTCCTCGCCCACCCCTGGCCGCTTCAGCTGTGCTCTGGAGAAGGAGTCCGGCTGCACTGCAGTATTTAAGGTGGATCATCAGAATTTAGGGTGACTATGTATATACGTTCCAAGTAAAGTGCAAAAATAAGTATTTTCATAAAGCTTTGCATCTTGAAGATGAGTTCCAGTGTGCCAGCTCCAGGGTGCCAGATCCTCAGTGGAAATCCCCCTTTAGTGCTTATGAGATGGATGTGTAGTGACATGTTTTTAAATATCTTTCTTGGTGTGGTCGCATCTCATGCTACACTCACTGATGTGTTGTCTGTAATTATCTGCTGCTCTGCTGAGGCTGTTGTTATATCTCTTCATAAGAACAAGACTTACAACAGGTGATTAAGTAATTTATTATGGCTGAAACCAGCCTTGTTTTGATGCCTTAATTGTGTGTTTACATTCGTAAATATGCAATTATATGCAAATAGCATGTTTGGTTGGAAAGCTTGTTTGTCTTCACAAATCATTCCTGATGACCCAGATCCTGCTTTTTTTTTTTTTTTTTGGGGGGTTGAGACCACAGTCATAAACACAGCAAATAAACAAACATTAAAAACAAGGAACATGGATTTCAACTCATCTTAAGCAATACTACTGCTGTCTTCAGCATTATAAGATTAACTTATACTATGTCTTTAGTGCTAATAATAATACATTACCATAAATACACCGTCAATTAATTCTAGTCTCTGATAGCGGCAAAATAGGTGTTTACTGTTCTACTAAAACTCATGCGATTTCTTAAGATTTAAAAAGGGGAATTCTTCAATATGTTTCTTAAGTGCTGTGTAATTTAGAGCTTAAATCATTCAGAGTGGGTTTGATGTGAAACAGTTCATTGTAGAGACTTGTTTACAGTGGAGGTGAATAGAACCAGACGTCTCCAACACAAATCCGGCCGTTTTATTCACTATCAACCCCCAGTGAAGCTCCACGTGTCTCTGAGTGTTTATATGGATGTTGATGATGGTAAAATAG
>JBBPCZ010070388.1:0-12037 GCA_037974445.1 Brycinus macrolepidotus | reverse complement strand
ACTCTAACCCTAGCACTAACCCTAACACTAACACTAACACTAACACTAACCCTAACCCTAACACTAACCCTAGCACTAACACTAACACTAACCCTAACCCTAACTCTAACCCTAGCACTAACCCTAACACTAACACTAACACTAACACTAACCCTAACCCTAACACTAACCCTAGCACTCACACTAACACTAACCCTAACCCTAACTCTAACCCTAGCACTAACCCTAACACTAACACTAACCCTAACCCTAACACTAACCCTAACCCTAACCCTAACACTAACCCTAGCACTAACACTAACACTAACCCTAACACTAACATTAACCCTAACCCTAACACTAACCCTAGCACTAACACTAACACTAACCCTAACTCTAACCCTAACACTAACCCTAGCACTAACACTAACACTAGCACTAACACTAACCCTAGCACTAACCCTAGCACTAACTCTAACCCTAACACTAACCCTAGCACTAACGCTAACACTAACACTAACCCTAGCACTAACTCTAACCCTAACACTAACCCTAGCACTAACTCTAACACTAACCCTAGCACTAACGCTAACACTAACCCTAGCACTAACTCTAACCCTAGCACTAACCCTAGCACTAACACTAACACTAACCCTAGCACTAACTCTAACCCTAACCCTAACACTAACACTAACACTAACCCTAACACTAACACTAACACTAACACTAACCCTAACCCTAACACTAACCCTAGCACTAACACTAACACTAACCCTAGCACTAACACTAACACTAACCCTAGCACTAACTCTAACCCTAACACTAACCCTAGCACTAACGCTAACACTAACCCTAGCACTAACTCTAACCCTAACACTAACACTAACACTAACACTAACCCTAACACTAACCCTAACCCTAACCCTAACCCTAACCCTAACCCTAACCGAATTACATCTACAGCTCAGATTGGCTCTGTGGCAAGACGTCATGTGAACTGCATCAGTGGTGAGCTCTTGAGCAATCGCTTCCTTCTTGTCCCAGAAAACACGGGCCAACCACACATGAGCACACGAGAGACACTTGTAACATCAGCATTCTTGGTCCAGCAACTTCATACTCTACCTTCTAAACACTCCAAGCATCAGACACAGGTGAGTGTTGATATGGCTAACATACTGACTACTGACTGTGGCCTATGTTTGACTAGTTTTCTCAGGTAAAGAATATTACAAATAAAAACATTTTACACTTAAAATCCTTATCAGGTTTTATTTTGCCTCGTGTGTCCTGAATGACTACAGCAGAATACAGCTATATAGCTCACTAGGCATTACAGAGTGGCAAGTGTATGTCTGACCATGTCCAGAAGCTCTGTCAGTAGTTTACGCAGATAAAAAGGTTGAAATGAAACTATTTAATATCCCGTTTTTATTGATAAGCAGAACCATAAAGGATACCTAAAGAACCTTTCAGTTGATGGTTATTAAAATATCCCTTTTTTGCAAATAAGGTGTGTGTGATGCATCCTTTTGAAGTTAAAGACTTCCACATCTTGGGTGAACCATTGAACTGACAACAAACCTGTGCATTACGTGACAGCTCTTACCTTTTAAAATATTTTCGCACTCAAACGTCCTTTACAAAAACGGTTCTTTACTGGGGAACTAAATTTGCTCCATGGCAGAATAGTTCGCGGCACCTTTAGGATACTGTAGAAAATGACTAGTGTTCAAGCATTATTTGTGTTCAGGATTTTTCATTTGTCCTCATACTGCACACCAGTTCATGTTACTTAGAATGGCATGTAATTATTAACTGGTATAGGGCTTGTATGTGGGTCTGCACATCAATCGCTCGTTTTCTTAACAACATTACTTACATATTAGCTTTGTGCAATGGGTTAAACATTGAACTATGCAATACTGTTCAAATTGGAGAAGGACGAAAGATGATGCAGTAGCAATCAGTAATATCTTTATGAGCATGTATGGGAAATGCTGACACTGTTTGGCTGTTTGTCTTTCACTTTTTCTCCAATCCCAGTGGGCAAAATGGACAGTGACGAAATTGACTATGAGACTTACGAAGTTGACTTCAACAACACAGAGTGCATGGATGGGACAAACTGCACTATCTCTGACATTAATGTGTCCATGATTGGTCAGCGCCACGTATTCGTTCTGGTCTGCTATGCCATTGTCTTCCTGTTGGGTGTCCCAGGAAACGGCCTGGTGGTCTGGGTGACAGCCTTCAGAATGCCGCGTTCGGTCAATGCCTTGTGGTTCCTGAACCTGGCCCTAGCTGACTTGCTGTGCTGCCTGTCGCTGCCTTTGCTTATGGTGCCACTGGCCCAAGACAAGCACTGGCCTTTCGGCCAAGAGGCCTGCCGTCTGCTTTATGGCCTTTTCTACACACTCATGTACTGCAGCGTCCTGCTGCTGGTGCTCATCAGCATAGACCGCTGGTTGCTGGTGTCCCAGCCTACCTGGTGCCACAACTGGAGAAGTCCTCGTTATGCCAGCTGGGTCTGCTTAGCCGTGTGGCTCCTGGCTCTTGTTGGAAGCATTCCCCAGTTTGTGAACATGGAGGAGAACCACCATGGATCGAAGAAACTGTGTGTTTCCATATATAAAACCCAGCTCGAAGCCTGGAGCGTCACAATTTTCCGCTTCCTGCTGGGTTTCTTGATACCTTTCATGGTCATCTGCATCAGCCACTGGATGGTGTACCAGAGGGCAAGCCGAGGTCCAGGACAGAGGCAGAACAAAAGGTCGGAGCGGACCTTGCGCGTCATCCTTGCTGTGGTGCTGAGCTTCTTCTTGTGCTGGCTTCCGTTGCACATCTTGGATATCATTCAGCTGATAACACATAAAAACACAAAGATTGCAGCTAACGTGTTGATGGCCCAAGTGCTGGCTCTCTGCCTGGCCTACTTCAACAGCTGCCTCAACCCGCTGCTCTACGTGTGCCTGGGCCGTGGCTTCAGGGAGAGCCTGACAAAGTCATTGCGGAGCGTTCTCCACTTCGCCTCTGAGGAACAGCCACGGGGACTCAGCATGATGGGCACCACCAAGAGCACCACTGACTCCCATATTTTAGCAACAGGACACCAAGTTCACTTATAGTTCTCTATAGTGGTTCTCAGTTGCAGTCCTGGAGACACTATTGTCCAGCACAGTTTGAGGTATTTTCTGCCCATTTTCAGCACATCCTGTCGTTGTATCAGGTGTGTTTGGTCAGGGAATAAGTGAAACTGTGCAGGGCAGTGGGGTCTAAGGACTGAAGGTAAGAACATCTGAGTTCAAATATAAGTGGTTTTCCCTAAAGCATAACAGCATAAAGATTTTAAAGTAGACTTTCCAGGACAACAGGGCTTTTGAGAAATTGAGATTGAATTGGTTAAGATGTGTGCAAAATCATTCAGTATGGTCTGATGTGAAATCTCACCTAGGTCACAGTGGTGGTGATAAGAACACAACATCCAAAGCGTTAGACCTCTAAAAAGATAAGAGATATTTCCTGTTTCAGGATGGTTTTAAGGTTGAGGTTCTTGTGTAGATGTTTTATAATCCATTCATATTGAAGAGATTCCCATAGAACCCATTTAAAAAAACATGTAGGTTCGCCAATCGTTCTGGGGTGCAAGTAAAATGAAATTAACTGTAAATTAACTATTTGCTAAGATTCCCTATAGTCACCATCTCAGATTAAACCCTATGAATGACTTTACGTCTCGATATCCTAACTATGCAAAGATGTTGAAAAATTGATGGAATTTCAGGAAAAAGCAGTTCAGGAAAAGTGAAACAGTAGTTTGTTGTTAGATTGTTTTACCCTGTCAGTCAGTCTACCACATTTACATTTTACATTTACATTTACAAAAACCTGACTGGCTGCATTTGACCTCTGTAATCTGGTTTATTATCTGTAGATTAGGAAATTAGGCCAACCAATCATTTTTGTTAATTTTTTAACTATTTTTGAAAATATAGGTCTTATTCTAATAATGCTTTAGTTATGTAGGATTTTATTTACCCGTTCTAATCAACTTCGGCTCTTTATAAACACATACACACACACACACACACACACACATATATATATATATATATATATATAAAGATGTAGTACCTTTTATTTTATCTGCTTTTCATATCTTTTTAATTCGCTTTTTCCATTTAACTGCAATTGATATGTCAAACATTTATATGAATAGGCTACTTCTACTCTGTCTCCATGTATAGTGTATAAAGAATGAAGAGTTTGGAGCTTTTCTTACAAAAACCTTTTCTTAACCTTTTTTTCAAGGATATGAAAAGCTATGACAGCAGGGAGTTAGGAAATGGAGCAAGCGGTGAACTTTACTAAATTTCAACATACCAGGAAACGTCACTTTTTTACCAATTGCTGAATGTGGCCTCAATCCGACAAACGCAAAGTTCACCTCTGAAACAAACGTAAAAAAGTATAGTGATGACCCACAGTGGAGCGTCATCACAGCGACTCATTTTGGTCGCACTACTGAGCATTACTGACTGGTTCCATACCGCCTCGGGCCACAGTAGACTGCTCCCACACCTAACAGGATTTTGGCTAAAAATATTTAGATCATGGCTAAAAATATTGAAAGCCTTTTACTGGGGATTGCGTTCTTCATTTTTATTTTTTACCAACTTCTGCAGGTTTTCTTTCATTCCTCTCCCGATTTACCATCCAGCTTTGGTAAACAGGTCTCTTACAAGGTTATGGACCAAATCAAACATGCCTAATTAAGAAGTAAATCGAGAAAGTCTAGCTGACAATTTTGTCAGGAATGTAAATGTTCAGTTAATGGCAAGTCAAGGTAGTGTTCTAGCAGTGACCAGTGTTATATATACTGGCCAGAAAAGGCCTAACCTTTGTCAGAGCTATAGAAAAAATGTCTGAGATTGCTTTGCTCAATAGCACCACATGGGGGCTGAAACCTTGTTGGACGTTTAGAATATCAGCGCATCTAAACTGGAATGAAAACACAGAAAAACGACAGTACTTTTGAGATATCGATGTCAAAGATATTGATGACAGTATGAGGCCACTGTCAACATCTGGACAAAACATTGTCATTTTTCTTTCGAAATTATTGGAAAAAGCTGCCATTTACACTGTGTCAAAGTCTCAAGATAAATGGACCAATAGAAATGGTTCAAAATTACTTAAAACTCATATTGAAAGCTGAGAATGTAAAGATGCTTTTTTGGAGATGTTTTGAGGTTTTGTTCCAGTTAAGGTAATTGGTTAAATTAACCAGTACCAAATTCCCAATTTTCCTTCACAATGTGAACAGCAGCGAGCTTCACTTATGAAGGCTTGAAGATGCATGACCTGTAAACAGCCGCTTTATGATTGAACAGCTCTTTCCATGAGAACATCGGTGATCTGCTGAATATAACAAAATGCCACAGCAACCGGAAGTATTAGTAATGAAGGAAAAAGTGGTATAAGTGAGGGGTGATTTCAAAATCCTTGTAACTTCTCATCCCCTTTGAGTTCCTTCCTCAGCAGTTTCTGAACTGTGGTGAAATCCTCTGCTTTGTACTTGAAACGAACAAACTGATCACGCCAGTGTGTCTCTACTCTTTAGATGGACCTGAAACATGAAATATGGAAGTACTCTTCTCCTTCTGTTCCTCATGCATGTTTATGTTTCTCTATTGCAAAAAAATTGTGTTTTTTGTACTAATAAAATGTATTCTATTATCTGCAGAGTTTGCATGTGTTGTGTGTATATATGAGAAACCCTCAGGGCATTCTAGGTCTTCAGAGAAGGTCTGATGAGATTGTTTATACTCAGTAGGACCTTACTTGCAAGTGCTACAGTACTAGTCTTACTATATTATCATGCTTTGCTTCAAATTCTTGAAATGCCCAACAGAAAATGATCCAATCAGTTTTTATTTCTCCTTGGTATCTAGGCGCGTGAGCTTTCCCGATGGTTACACGTTCCCGAGCTGTACTGAAGACCTAGATTATCTTAGATTGACAGACCTCAGACAATTGACAAATGTGATTGGTTGATCCAATGGGTAGGTTTTTTTTTTTTTATGAAAAAAAGCACTCACTAGATCTTCTGGAAGTTCTAAATGCATCACTGGCTGTGAATATAAGCAGCAGCCTAATAAGTGGGTTTGTGTCAGATGGTAAACTGGCACCTCTATGCCAGGATTCTTTGCTGAAAGAGTCACTGTAGAAATGCAATCTTAAAGGTAAAATGTATGTTAAAAAGTCTGTTGCTAACTTTGTTTGTTACAAGCTTCAGATGTCTGTGTTTAATCTACAATGGCCAAAAAGTGTTAATGGGCAGCGGCACTGGCTTAGTGCTGAAACACTGCTAGATGAGCATTGAGGAATTATTATAAATTGGTGTTTCCCATTTTATTCATTTTATTTTTTTTTAAATTGTGCTTTGATATTTATGCCCCACATTAAAGACCTAGTTCTAATAGGCATGGTTTGACCTGAAATTAGAGAAAGGATAGAAGTTAGAGAAAGGACAGAAGGCCTCAAATCATACACAGAATGTTTATCGACAAGACATATGAATAAATTAAGTTTATTATCAACATGCAGGACAAGAAAGCTTTTCCTAGTACTACAAAAGGTGCATCTAAAACACGATATAAGAAAAAACAAAAATGCTGGCGTTACAAATGCAGGCAAGGCAATTTCATTATGTACAATATTTCATTATCTACACTACAGTGCATTTACAGCAACAGTAAATCAAAGGGTCATTTATTTACAGACATCTACAGCTGGAGGGATGGTTACCTCCTGAATACAGTTTGGCAGTGCTATAGCAAGACAGTGACAAGTCAGTCCTCCAGTGGGGCTATTAGAGCTCATACATAAAGGCCATAAGTCATTCTAAAGGTATGTTTGTGTTTGGAGTTGGCTGGAATTGGTGGATTGTGACAGTCCTCGTAAACTTGAAACTCTTTGAATTACCACAAGATATCTACACTGAAACTGCCGAGAAAGTCATAAATACAAGTGGAAAATCCTGACAAGGCTCATGTAAACACATTTTACAAATTGTGAAATTGCCAGCCACCCAATCTCCGATACCACATCATGAAAGTAGATGAAGCTGGCAAACAAGATACCATGTTAATGGTAAATACAAAGCCAACAATAATTCTGAAATTCCAAAGGGCAATGTCTTCTTTTCTCTGAGTCCTTCCCATATGATAGCTTCACGTAACTTTACCATAATTATAGCTAGGCAACAGCTGTTTTGGGTTGACGAGGACTGTCCGAACACCAGATGCAGGAGCTTTAAGAGACATTCACAGCAAACCTCAAAAGTAATCAATATAAACATGACTTTAGTGGTATTGGCATGAATACCATTTTTTAACCCACTTTTGTCCAAATCGACCCATTAGCCAGGAGTCCCTTATCACACAACACTGCCAAGTTGGGTGGGAGCTTCCAGTCATGTGGTTCCAGCCACTGCATTTTTCAAACCAGCTCAACACGCTTAGAGAAGAACTCTAACAGATGACTGTATTGGCTAGCATCATGGGCTAGCCCCTCTACCCACCCAGAGAGGGAGCGAGCCCACCCGTGGACTCCCAGCCGTGGATGGCTGTGATGTTAACTGAAATGGTAAACAGCACGCGGCTCACCAACGGGCAGTAATTATTCTGTAAAATGGTATAGTGATGGAAGAAATCCACAACTACCGCAGTAAGCTGTCGTCCTGTGTGACAAAGGTTCTCAATCCTGGTCTTGGAGTTCTCCCGTCCTGACCAGTTTAGTGTTCTACTAACACATCCAGTTTAACCCTTCAGCAGGGAAGTTCTTTAACTGTTCTACCCGTTGCTGTGTTAGTTTTTTTGTCCTGTCGTGCCATGTGAATTCAGGGCAGGTAAACATCTCCTTGTCAGTGAGATGTTTGCCTCGATGCTGGTGTCACTCGTTTGACTTTGACTCGCGCCACAGGATGATTATGTTTGTTGTGCAACAGCACAAGCTGTGGTTGTTATGGCTGCAGTGCAACAGTAGTTATGAATGAAAGCTGGGTGGGGGTGGGTTGGGATAAATGAAGGCGTGGATCAAAAACAGCTGCTTGACAGTTGAATTTGCTGGTATTACTTTGACGCATGTCAAGTATGTTCAATAGTTGTGTGAAATGTAAAGATTTGTTTTACAGTGTTGCTTGTCAATTGACTAGTCTGCGTCTCTTCCTTGTGCGCGTTGTGCTCTTGAGCGTCCTGCACGGCGCTCTGTCTGTCCGCCAGCCGGTCTGTCAACTGTTCAGACGCAGCCCAAGTTGTGTGATTTAGTTATGGATAGACTGTCAAATGTGTACAAATACAAATACCAAAGCTCTAATTATAAAGATGAAGGCATATCTGCTGCGATCCTAAATCACCATTAACTTGCATTGTTACGTCAGCAGTTAGAATGTGTTTGGTGCTAAAACACACTGGTGTGACGGCACGCTTTAATGGAAAGTAGTCAACGGCACAACCATGTTACGCTACGCGCTGAAGGGTTAGGGTTAGGATTATCGCTGAGAACAACTGGTGTATGTCAGTGTTCAGCCACCCAGTGTGATGTTGAATAGTGCAAAAAGAAAACAATTACTACTGGGGGAAATTAGATCAAGTGGTTAATTAGCTCCTAATGCCTACTTCAGGCACTTCATGTAAAATGTGTGAAAATACTGGTGAAGACCTCATTAAAACCTGGGTTTAAAGACCATTAATTCTCACAGAAACTCAGTTTGCACTGTATGCCATTACATAGTCAAATTAGCTGTGTCACATTAACGCCTGCAGCGTTTACTTGATCTCTGGGGGATTTACATGAATCATGTACAATTTCATCTAACATGATAAGAATTAATTCTGCATTTGCTGTGTACACGGTCGTACCCAGTCTAGGCTATGCACCTACAAGAGGCACAGTTGCTTTAGCAGCACAAGACCACAGGAGATTAAAATCATGAGGGAAGTTTGTAATAAGGTGCATGGTGTGTTTCAGTGACATGCCCATCCCAGGCTGGGACAGGACATCGGCAGCAGCAGCAGCAGGATGGTGTCTCAGCCATTCAGTTCTGAGGTATAAGTGCCCAGAGTGAGCACAAAACATGAAACAAAGGGTACGTTTTATGGCAAGTCTCTCTCTAACAAGCTTGGTCAAATGCAGAGAAGTTGCCAAAACATTCAGGAATGCTTTGGGCACACACTGAGTTTCCAGTTTATTTGGTACACCGCCAACTGCAGTGTGTGGTATAAATCAGGCAGGTCAGCATTTCTAACATCAGCTAGCTGACCACTGGAATCATCTTAGTGACTCTGAACACAACATGCCTAGCGTGGCGGTTATAGCATCTCCTAAATGCCTGTTGTCCTGGGCTTTCCAGAGACACAGGAATGGCATGAAATCAGTAACCAGCAACCCTTTGGATGAAAATAATCAGTGGAATTAGGGTTTGCAGGAGAATGCCGGGATGTCACAACTGGGCCAATCATGTCCACATTCACCACTAGCATGCAGCTCCATCTCAGAATGCACCATTCATTGGTCTTTGTCTCAAACAGCCTCCACCACCTCAAGACAATTATAGGTGATGATGTCAGCAAAGAACAAGAAAATGTGTCTCCAATTGCAACCAATTCAAAATGACCAAAAGAATCAAAATGGGGTCACTGAGGGAAAAAAGAAAACTGTACTCTTGCTTCATGCTGATGGATGGATTTGGCATGAGACCATCCTGTTAAATGTCAATAGTACAGTGTGATGGTGTGGGGAATGTTTTACTGGGACACATTAGGGCCCCTGGGAGCCACTGAAGAAAGTATGAATGGCTTGTTGCATCTCAACCAAGTTTATCCAAACTCAGATGGGCATTTCCAGCATGAAAATGCACCATGTCACAAGGCACATAGTCACCAAATGCTTCCAGAAAAATGGCAGTGAGGTTTGGGCTGCACAGTCCCCAAAACAAACACTGAGGAAACCGCTGCAGCTGAAAAATTGATGTTATGGGCTAGAAATGCAAAATTAGACTTATTAGATTTATTGGATGTAGGTGACCCCACATGTGGCATCCATAATTAGACAGTAGTCATGACCTTGAGTGAGCCTGATCTGAAACGCATGATCTTCCTTTTCAAAGCATGTGAGGCTTTGATCTTGACCGCTGCACTGGGAGTATTCTGGGAGGAAGAGGGCAAACGTGGAGGCAGTTGCTGAGGCCAGACGAGGCCCCCGCTCTCATCTGAGTCACTGGACAAAGAGCTGGACCTCGGAGAGCAAGTCTCGCTCAGGCTAGAGTCAGAGCCATCAGCTTGGGTAGCTCCAGCATTTGTCCCATTCCTCAAATGCTGGCTCTGCTCTGTGTACTGAGTGCAGACTTGTGGGGAAGTGTGAAAAGGTAGGCTTGTGTATCTGAGCCTAGGCTCCTCCCCTCTGAGTGCTGGCTCCTCCTCCTCTTGGCTAAGGTCTGCTGAGGAGCTCCAGAGCCGCTGACAGGACACATACTCTTCATCGATGCTGTGTGCGCCCCTGTCCCCTCCCACCGTGTAGTACCTATGTTCTGGTTGACCAGTCCACTCTTGGGAAGGGAAACTTCTTTCAGATTGAGATCGGCTTGTTGTCTTGCTGCACCTCTCCGCATCTAAACCCCACCCTTCCTCCTGATGCATTCTGTGTAATCGAGGTGCCCAGTCTTGTTCGGTGGCCTCGGGGGTTAAGGGAGGAGACACATGGGAGTAGATGTAACGTGCTGATGTCACAGGGTAGCTCCGTTGGTGATGAAGTGAGTCAACGTCACTAGCACTGGTGCGAGGTTCCATAACTCCATATTGCTCCACTTCCGAGGAGGGTTCTTCACATACTAAAGAGGATGGTCCAACCTTGGCTTCCAAAAGGGGCATGTAGTACGCTTCTTGTGACTCCTCTCCACCTTCTTCCTCCTCATTGATGGCTGCCCATTCCTGCCATTCTGAGTGGCCAGATGTTGGGTCACAATAGTTGGGTGTGCTTGGTGCATAAGCATGAAGGTCTTGCCAGTGGTTTGAGGTACAACTGAGGCCTGGGGAGGTGGCAGCAGTTGTGTTGAGAGAACAGCGCTGTAGAAGGCCCAAGATATAAGCCTCCACACGCATGGCTTGCTGAATGTCCTCTGGAGTGGGGCCCTCGTCCACTTCCTCAGCAGTTTCCTGCTCAGCCTCCCCAGTGGAGTCTTCGTCTACCATCACAGTGGGATCCAGATCCTCTTCCACAGTTGGGCTCATCTCAAGACCATTCACAGGCTCCCCATTCTCCACCTGGCCTTCGGACCATACAGCTCCATCTTCGTCATCATCTTCTTCATCATCATCCTCTTCCTCCTCAGTTCCCTCTGCGATGCCTTCTAGAGGGGGGTATGGGGCAGAGAATGAACGTGGCAGGACAGCACGAGGGGCGGATTCCCTTTGACTCTCCCAGTCCAACACGTAGGCATCTGAGTGAAAAGGAAGCAAGTTTTGCATCAATATGTGAAAAGGAAGCAAGTTTTGCTGCTCTACATGTAGGCACGACTATGTCTCATTATAAATCTGACCACTGTACTTCTCACAAGCCTGATCACCACGTCCCTTTCAATGTGCCACGTTTTGCTCAACTACCTTTTCTAGTGAGAACATTTGCTTCTTTAGTTTTTCACTGGAAACACTGCTAGTGTCATCACTGAGGTACTTGAGTAAGGTACAGTCCCTGCACACTGCTCCCCCCACACACTGCTCCCCCAGCACACTGCTCCCCCCACACACTGCTCCCCCACACACACTGCTCCGCACACACACTGCTCCCCCGCACACACTGCCCCTGCACATACTGCCCCTGCACATACTGCTTCCTACACACACACTGCTCCCCCCACACACTGCCCCTGCACACACTGCTCCCTACACACACTGCTCCCCCCACACACACTGCTCCCCACACACACTGCTCCCCCACACACACTACTCCCCTACACACTACTCCCCCACACCCTGCCCCCCACACACACACACAGCTG
>JBBPCZ010070368.1:0-10358 GCA_037974445.1 Brycinus macrolepidotus | reverse complement strand
TCCCTCTCCTGTTCCCCCCCCCCCCCCCCCCCCCCCGCTCCAAAAAAAAAAAAAACCGTCATCATCTTTTGCTGCTTGAAAAACTTCTGAAAGGACCTGTCCACCCGAAACACACCCTCCAGGACCAGTCCACCCGAAACACACCCTCCAGGACAAGTCCGCCCGAAACACACCCTCCAGGACAAGTCCGCCCAAAACACACCCTCCAGGACCAGTCCTCCCGAAACACACCCTCCAGGACCAGTCCTCCCGAAACACACCCTCCAGGACCAGTCCGCCCGAAACACACTCTCCAGGACAAGTCCGCCCGAACCCCCCACTCCAGGACCAGTCCGCCCGAAACCCCCCCTCCAGGACCAGTCCGCCCAAAACCCACCCTCCAGGACCAGTCCACCAGAAACAAATAAATAACCCCCCCTCCATGACTAGTCCACCCGAAACACACCCTCCAGGAAAATTCAGAGTGTCTGGTCTGGTCTAATCACAATCAGAACCCAAATCAGTGGGCTACCACTGATCATCTTGATTGACAGGCTGTTTAAATTTAAAGACTACACAAACTTCTGCCCCGTTTTCTTTGCTTAATATTGGAAGGTATAAAAGTGGCCCCAAAAGTAAAGCTGCTTAAAGGGAGACTTCACCACTTTTCCTAATCTGTGTAAACAGAGGTTCAGAGTGTGGTGTGAAATGCTTAATTGAAGACTCTTTACAGTGATGGTGAATGGAACCAGACGTCTCCAACACAAATCCAGCTGTTTTATTCTCTATCGACCCCCAGAGAAGCTCCACGTGTCTCTGAGTGTTTCTATGGGCGTCGATGATGGTAAATAAGTAGCGAATCTGAACTAAATCATTTATATTTGGGGACTGTTTTGCTTCATGACACCCTGCATGTATCCCTCCACCACAAAGCTTGTCAAAATGTATATAATCAGTAATAAGGTGAATTTCTAACAGTATAAATAGTAATGAGCAGTCCTGGTTAAGGGTGTGTGTAGTAAAAGTGTCCCTGTTCTCCAGCATTGCTGGTTCAGATCCTGAGACATGTCTTCAATTTTCTAACATTACCAGTTAATCCTCGACCTACACAAACACTTGAGGGCACAAATGCCCCCCAAAAGAGACACCCTTTTACTGGTTTTACGGTTTTATTTTGACACCAGTTACACAAACACAGCTAATTAAACACGAAACTCGAACAAGAGAAAAAGAGAAAATGTACATTTGTCTTTTGAGCCCAAAACCCTTGAGAGAAACGTTGGTGTTCAGTGAAGAATCTGATCAACTCCTCCATTTCTGTCCTTGCGAAGTGGAGTCACATTTAAACTGCATATAAACACAATTAGAAACCCTTTTTTACCAGCAGCTTTTCAGAAACAGTGTGAAAAGATTAGAAATGAACCCGGCAGCATGGCGACAGTTACAGCACAGAGAAAAATTAATAAACGTCTTTAATTCACATCAGTTACTCCAGAACTCCTGAACCCCAGACTCTCATTCTGCCGGCATTTATGTATTCATCCTCTTTCTGAACCGTTTTTAAATCAAAACTTCAGCAGAGCTAGACTGAAACGCACTAACTTCTCTAAATCACCGTATTAAACTAGAGTTTGGGTTTATAACCAGCATGCCAGCAGCGAGTTTACTGAGAACTGTTTCTGTTTAAAGTGTTTATTGAAACACAGAACGTATTAGTTTTTTGTCAGTTCTGAGATTTTAAAGTGTTTTAAAGTGGATGATAAACAGCTTAGCAACTTTTGAGGAGGAGATTCTGTCGACAAGTTTCTGTTTATGTGAACTAAACGGATGCAGCGATGCCGCTCTCGATCTCTAACGGACAGTGTTTACACGTGAAGAGGTTTTTCACCGTCGGCGTCACCGAGCTCTGGATCTTCCCAACTCTCAGAGCGGATTTCCGAGATAAACACGCAGCTGTTCTTTTTGAATAAATTCAGATTCACATGTCAGAATTTCACACAAACTTTGGAAAAGTGTGTTGAACATCAGATTTGTTATTTTACGTCCAATCAGAGCTTCATCAAACCCCCCCCCCACCCACCCCCCACCGAACAGAGGAGCGCCTGTCAGGAGCGAAAGCGTTTAAGTGTTTAAACGTTGCACATTTTTGATAAAGAGCAGCTTTGATGTGTCGCTTTGATGCATCACCTCCGTCCCGCCGCGCTCAGGTGCACAAACCTGACAGGTGAGGAATGAGACCCCTTCCCCTCCCTTTTTTTTTTTTTTTTTAAAAGAAAAAGTTAAAATAAAAATTCCACTGCAGTTCCTCCTTCAGAGATAAAAAAAGAATCTTCTGCTAAAGGCTTTGATCATTTTGTATACAAAGTGTGTACAGAAGTCACTACTACAAAACCATTATTATTATAAAAGTTGATAAAAATATTCCTCTGATGAACTGAAGAACTCTTATTCAGCAGCTTCCTTCTCTTTCTCCTCCGCTCCTTTAGTGGCTTCCTGGAAGAAAAACAGAATAAAAGGTTGAGAACGAAATTCTGGAGGTTATTTCAATATTGTTATAAAACAATTAAATTAATTAAACCTGTACAACATCGTGGTGTAGGTCTGTGAAAGTCCATAATTAGTGTTATCCTGCCCTGCCCTCAGCAGCCAACAAATTATAATCATTCTTAAAACAATTACAGTAGTAATAACACAGTAATAATATAAAAACATATGAATGTCATTCTTATGTTGTGAACCATCAGAGTCAAACAGCATAAACAGAATATCCTGATTGTTATTTTGAACATCTGGACTAGAAAACGTAAACTTCTGTGGAACACTTGAGGAGGTTCTTGATGGTCTCCACACTGTTTTTTTTCTTTTTCCGGTCAGAAAGTTTTGGCGTGTCTGTTGTTCCTCTCACCTCCTCAGCTTTGGTATCTCCATTTTCTGCCGAGTTCTCCTCGGCTTCAGGCTCTTTCTTCTCCGCCTTCTTCTCCGGCTTGTTTTTCTCCGCCTCCTTTACCTTCCGGGGCTTCGCAGGCGCCTTCTGTTAAAATCACCCACAAATAAAACCGTGAATCTTTAGGTCCTGATTAACAACCCAGTAAATCACACCTTCACTCTCGAGACTCCGTACCTTTGGTTTCGACGTGGACGACGGCGTCTGGGGCTTCTGGAAAACACGATAACAAACCAGATAAACAACACAGAACGGAAACGTCCAGCTTTAATATTAACATCCAGCTTAATTACTGGTTTAATGAAATTCTGAATCAAACTTACAGCTTGAAGCCTCTCAGATCTCCTTTTGGGCTGTGAGGGTCATAAGAAGGTAAGTACAAACAATATGATAAATAAGTATAAACACATGAAAAACACAAAAACTAAAAACTACTTTATAACAATTAGAGGTCTCGCAATGCCCAAAAATTGTGTGAAAATGGGTGAGTCTATTGTTTACATTTTGTTGTATTAGAGCAATAAGCCTCTTTTTTTTTAAGCTTAAAAAAAATGAAGTATCCAAATCTAATAATCCAAATAAAACACAAGCTGTTATAATTAATAAACACAAATATAGAGGCGAAATGCTGACCTCGGATGCTTCAGTGCCGTTGTTCGCCTGTTTCAGAGGGAAGAAAAAAGAGAAAACGCGTTAAAAAAAAACTTTAACACCAACATTACTGTTCCAGGAAAATCACGTTAAAAAAGATGAAACTATATTTCTTGTCAATAAGGTAAATCAAACTATAGGGGCAGATTAAAGGGCAGCAGGTGGGCTCGGGTCTGAGACAGGCCACTGGGAGGCGCACTTTAAGGCCACATTCACAAAAAGAGGGAAATCCCACGGTGACGTCACTCATGATTTTTAAACTCTCCGATCCACAGTTCAGTCCCAGTTTCTGATACTTTATTATAAAGATGTTCCTGTATCAGGAATTACATAAAAAAAAACATAAAGAAGGACCTAAACAGGGGATTTTACTGTCTGTAACGTCCAATCATAGAGCCTGACCCTCACTAAAATAATCACTAAATTAATAAAATAGACACTGAAATTACCACTAAAATAATCTATAAAATAATCCCTGAACTCCATTATCAGAGCCTCCCCCCTGCAGCTCTCCTCCTTAACTACTCCCTCTACAGGCACCTGACTGGAACTGCAGCTCCATTTAAGGTGGAACTGAAAACTAGAAATAAAAAATAATCTTTAAGATGAGAACGAGAACCCTGCGTGGTTCTAGACAGTTCCTCCTCAGTGCTCTAAAGTGTGTGTGTGTGTGAGAGAGAGTGTGTTAAAGTCTGTGTGTTTGTCCTAGACTGTGTGAGAGATGCAGAGTCTCTCGGTCTCCACAGATTGTTCGGATCTCCTGGTGTTCTTTCGGGTTTTTCTCCTGTAGGTCTTCCCTGAGCGGGTCTTTAGAGCACTTTTAGCCGCTGTTTCTCTTCTTTAAACTTTAAATCTTTTTTTTAAAAAAACCCATAGCGTCAGAAAAAGCGAGTCGCTGCGAAACGTTTGTGAACACCGCGGAGCACGGCGCTGAATGCTGCACGACCGAGGAGAAAAGGCGCCAGAGCCAAAAGAGCTTTACAGTAAACAGTCACGCACACTCTGGAGCTCAATTTAAAATTAATTTCTGTTCTATTTTAACTTTTTTTAGATTAACAACACCCTCGGGTAAGAATGCCAAAAAATAAAAGTGCACTTACTTTGCTTCTTTTCGGCATGGTGGCGCGTGCAGAGGTCAAAATGCAGATCTTAGACGAAAATGGACTAAAATTGATTAAAAAAAACGTCAGTCGTGTCGCTCGCAGTGTGTTCTGCTGAACTTTCCTACCAAAATACTGCTCGGAGCTTTAACGTTCTGTCGGTACAGAACCGAGCTGGAATCTGATTGGATACTTTTCCCACAGTCTGTTCGTGCTGCAGCCAATCACATCACTCAGTCTCACTCTATGTCCCGCCTCTTAAAGTTGATTGGCCGAAACGGCCTGGCAACAAAAATTTAAACCAAAACAAAGCATCCGAGTGGACAGACCGGGCCGTCAATCAGAGCTCTGCCGGTGACGTGTTGGGGTGTGTGTTAGTGTTTATTAGTGTATTTTGTTTATTTAGTGTGTGACTATTTATCATTTGCTTTTAATGATGTTTCCAAAACTAAGAGTAGTATTTCATTTACATTTATATATACTCCTTTTCCATTTTATTATAATTAAAGTTAGGGTTTTGGGTGCATATTTGGGTTTTATGATGCATATTTCCAGTGTAAACATTTTTTTTCTTAAAGGGGAAGTCCACTCATTTTCCAAAATTCAGAGGGGGTTCAAAGTGACTTTGATGTGAGACGCTCTGTTCTGGAGAACCTCACCGAGTCAGAACTGTTCTCAGAGGAGGTGAATGGAACCAGACGTCTGAAACCTCTAAAAGCTCCCTCACAGAAAGTTATTCCATGAAATGGTTATGGGTGCGCTGCCTGACGCCTGATACATTATTCTACCAGAGTTTTGAGAAACTTTTGGTCCTAAAACTAAACCCATTTATGGTGGAGGGATACATGCAGGGCGTTGTGAGGAAAAATAGTCCCCAAAGAAAAGTGATTTAGCTCAGATTGTCCACTATTTTACCATCATCGACATCCTTATAAACACTCAGAGACACGTGGAGCTTCACTGGGGGGCGATACTGAATAAACCGTTGGTATTTGTGTTGGAGACATTTGGTTCCCTTCATCTCCACTGTAAAGAAATCAAAGTCTCTATAATGAACTATTTCACACCAAACACACTCTGAACCCACTCTGTTTACACACACTGAACTAGGGGCAATTTAGGAAAAGTGCTGAAGTTTCACTTTGAGCAGTTTTACTCTTGGGGCCACTTTCATCTTCCACTATTAAGCAAATTCAGTGAAAATGGGGCAGAATTTTGACTGTGTAGTCTTGAACAGTCTGTTGATCAAGATGATCAGTGGTAGCCCATTAATTGGTTTTGATTGTGATCAGATTGATCAAAAACAAAAAGGTTGAGTGTTGATTTAATCTGCTCAGGAGAAAGACAGATGTTGATGTGCCTTAGACGTGTCAGTCAGCCTTTTTCATCAACAAAGGACAAATGTTTGTATGAAAACAGGAGAGATGTGTTAAAGCCTCTTTGTTGGCCTGTTGCAAATCTATAGTGCAGGTCTGTATTATACTATATACATTTAGATGATGTATGCACACACATCTATGTAATATATATATATATATATATATCAGTGTATGTTTTGTGTCTCCTGGTAGCGGTGACCTTTGGCCTCCAGCTCTAAGGCCCCGTTCACACCTGGCATTAACATGTATATCGGGTGGGTGGAGGGGTGTTAATAGGTGTGAACAGGGACGAGTGTTTCTTCAGCCCACCACTCAAACGACCCCCAGGGGTCCGAGAGACGCATGGAAATGCCAGGTGTGAACGGCCCTGCGTCTCCTCTCACAAGCAAATCTGCTGGAGCTGCAGTCACCAAGCAGCACCTCTTTACTAAATGGATCTCCTGATTTGATTTGTAAGTTTGGCTTGTTTGAATTACGTGGGCAGCTTGTAGTCTGGTGGTTAGGGAGTTGCCCTTGTGATCAGAAGGTCATGGGTTTGAATCCCAGGACTGCTAGCGGCACCACTGAGGTACCCTTGAGCAAGGTACCGTCCCCACACACTGCTCCCCGAGCACGGTGTTAACAGGTGTGAACAGGGACCAGCGTTTCTTCATCCCACCACTCAAACGGCCCTGGGGGGTCTGAGAGATGCATGGAAATGCCAAGTGTGAACGGCTCTGCGTCTCCTCTCACAAGCAAATCACTTCAGACAGATGTTTATATGTATGTGTGTGTGTGTATGTAGGGGGGGATATATTATTGTATATTTATTTGAAGAATATAACTGTAATATAACTATAGGTTCACTACAGGCTGTGTCTGTGTGAGGGTGGAGAAACTAACTCAGTTTGGACAAGCGGCCCAAACTCACACTGTCATTCTGCGGGTTTTGTTTAATGCTGCTTCACAACCAGGCACTCAGGGTCTCCCCCTTCCACCTCAAAACTCTCATCCTCACAGTTTCAGCTGTTTAAGATTAGACTCTGACTGCAGCTGTTTATCTACTGAGTATAAAAAGACCATTAATATCATCTACATTGTAATAAATTGTATATTTAGCGCTTCATTTGTTTTAAGGTGAATGCGGCCTGGGTCAAATTCATCATCAAAACAGGAGCGAAAATCAGAAAGAAAGCTGCAGCTTGATCAAAAACTAAAAACTTATTCTGCATGTTTACCGACACAGCTCACAAAATATTACACAGAAAAAAATTTGGATGTCTAAGCAGCACCTCTTCACTAACTGGACGTTCAGGCGTTTTTTCCCACCTGAATCTCCTGATCAGTTTGACTCTTATTTGTAAGTTTGACTTCTTTGAATTTCGTGCTGGGCTCAACCTGTGACACAGGGATGCCAGGTTTGCTGTTTTCCCACCCAGTCGGGCCTCTTTTGGACACCCAAGTTTCAAGTTTATTATCATATAGAGAGAACAGTGGAACATCATTAAAGTAATGAAATTTTTTTGGACTCAGAGCCCCTTAGTTTGCACAGTAAAATAACACTTACATTTTCACTTTAAGCAGAATAAAGTAGAAGAAGTAAAGTGTGTAAAAGTGTAAAATCTCCATTTGTCATACGTGAACACACCACAGCACAGCACACAGTGTGAACTCTGCCTGTAACCTATTCACCAAGTGAAGCAGCGGGCAGCCAGGAACACACACACACTGGAGTTTCTGACCAAGCTACAACCCACACGGGGGGTTTAAGACGGTTTATAAGGTTTATACATCTGAGTTCAGAATAAAAATAATATTTTATACTATATACTGTTTACTATATACTCTTTTATACTATATACTATTTACTATTTAATACTATATACTATTCACAATAAAAATAAAAATAATAATAATAATAATACAATTTATTTGAAAAGTGCCTTTCAAAACACTCAAGGACACTGTACACAACAAAATGATAAAAAGAACAAGCATAAAAGCAGACAATTTACAGAATCTACATAAAACAATCCAAAATAATATGGCAGAGTGAAGAAGATTACGTTGAATAAGCTATTTGGAACAGGTGAGTTTTGAGCCTAGATTTAAAAAGAGGAAAAGAAGTGATGGTTCTTATGTCAGGAGGTAGAGAATTCCAAAGCCGAGGAGCAGAGCAGCTGAAAGCCCTGCTCCCCATGGATTATTATAGGGTATTACCATACCCTATTTACTATATACTATTTTATACTATATACTATATGCTATTTATACTAAAAAATATTTATACGATTTTATAGTATAAAATAAAGATAAAAATAAAGCGAATTTAATTGAATTTAAGGAGTGTTTAAGCTCTTTTGGCTCTGGCGCCTTTTCTCCTCGTACGTGCTACGTTCAGCGCACCGCTCCGCGGCGTTCACAAATGTTTCGCAGCGATTTGCTTTTTCAGAGGCTGTGTTTTTTTCTAAAATGTTTTTAAAGTTTAAAGAGGAGAAACAGCGACTAAAAGCGCTCTTTATACCGGCCTGCGGTCTGAAAACCCACTCAGAGAAGACCTGCTGGAGAAAAACCCAGAAAAACCGCAGGAGATCCGAACAAACGGGAGACCGATAGACACTCCTGTACCTCTTTATCTCTCACACACTCTAGAACACACACACACACACTTTAGAGCACTGAGGAGGACCTGTATAGAACCACGCAAGGTTCTCGTTCTCAGCCTAAAGTTTACTTTTAATTTCTCATTTTCAGTTCCACCTTAAATGGAGCTGCAGTTCCAGTCAGGCGCAGTGAAGGAGGAGCTGCAGGGGAGAGGCTCTGATAATAGAGTTCAGTAATTATTTTAGTGATTATTGTATTATTTTATTGATTATTTATTGGTTATTTGATTTGTTAATTTAATTATTTTATTAATTATTTTATAGATTACTTTAGTGATAATTTTAGTAATTATTTTGTAGATTATTTTGGTGGTAATTTTAGGAATAGATTATTTTAGTGGTAATTCTAGTCATTATTTTATTGATTATTTTATTGGCAATTTTAGTAATTATTTTGTAGATTATTTTGGTGGTGATTTTAGAAACTAGATTATTTTAGTGGTCATTTTAGTAATTATTTTATTGATTTATTTTATTGGTCATTTTAGTAATTATTTTGTAGATTATCTTGGTGGTAATTTTAGGAATTAGATTATTTTGTTGTTCATTTTAGTAATTATTTGAGTGAAATTTTATAGATTAGTTTAGTACCGGGGGAGACAGCGAAGATGGCGGCCGGGTGCAGCTGGCTGCTGGTGCTGAGCTCCGTGTTTTTCTGTAACCTCATCAAAACGCTCCTCCCGGCCCTCGCCTCCTTCGTGAGTATCCGGTTATACCCGGCCATACCTGGTTATAGAGGAGGAATGCCAGAGACAGAGCAGTGTTTACTGTTTACACTGTTTTTGTTTACAGTATGTCGTGTTTACAGTGTTGATATAAGTGAAGGTTCAGCTTCTCTCTCTCTCTCTGTCTCTCTTCTGTCTTTCTCTCTGTGCCTCTCTTTCTCTGTCTCTCTCTCTCTCTGTCTCTCTTTGTCTGTTTCTCTCTCTCTCGGTCTCTCTGTCATCTTCCCCTCTCTCTCTCTGTCTCTCTCTCTCTTCTTTTTCTCTCTTACTCTCTCTCTCTCTCTGTCCGGTTCAGGTTCAGAGTGTGGTTCGTCTATAACTGTGTTGCCTATATTGTTTACTTATTGTTTATTTATAATGTCTTTTGCCTGCTTTATACTTTCTATACTTATATATTTACAAATGTAAGATTTTTAGATTATTATGTGTGTGGTATTGGTAAGATTCCGAACCAGTTTGGTTGTACCCTGTGCAATAAAAGTAACGCTGTCTAAGACTACCTGTGGTAGTGGTGTTTAGTGTTTACAGTGTTTAGTGTTTACAGTGTTTAGTGTTTGTGGTGTTTACAGTGTTTACCGTTTACAGTGTTTGGTGTTTGTGGTGTTTACAGTGTTTAGTGTTTACAATGTTTACTGTTTGTGATGCAGTTTCAGCCCAAAATTACACAAATACATGAGTATTTGTGTTTAAATGTTCTGAGAGACTGACAGTTTTAACCTCCTTTATTTTGCTTTATTGTTTAATAGTTTAAAAGAAAGAAAATGAACAAAGACAGAATCTAGACTCAAAACACACACCAGGGACAGCAAAAAATAAAAGCCTAAATACAATTAAAGCTAAAATAAAAAAGTTTAAATAACACTAAATAATAGCTCTAGTATAAATGAGCAGCAGTTATTCAGCAGGAGCAGAAAGTACCACCTTCTGTACTACTACTT
>JBBPCZ010070357.1:2500-12038 GCA_037974445.1 Brycinus macrolepidotus | reverse complement strand
TGTGTGTGTGTGTGTGTGTGTGTGTGTGTGTGTGTGTGTGTGTGTGTGTGTGTGTGTGTGTGTGTGTGTTTGTGCACACGTATTTTGTGCATGTATGAGATGTAAAGGCCAAAAGCTGACACATTGCTAACACATTTTCATATGAACAGGACTCTATGTTTTGTGTGTGTGTGTGTGTGTGTGTGTGTGTGTGTGTGTGTGTATGCAGTGTTTGTTTGGCTTAGTTCACCATGACCCCATCACTATGGTACTGAATTGATGATGCACAGGCCTGCTGGTAGTTAATAATTATCCTGGAAACCCCTCTGCACAGTGAGCCTTAGCACCACTCAGCAACACTTCATACAGGAGATTTTAATGGTTATATTGCTCTACATCAGTGGCAAAAGATTATTACTTATACTCATGTGAGTTTTATGGCAAGATGGTAGTGATTTAGATTGAAAATGGAAAATCCAATAATGAATGTTATATCAATAAATAGTATTCTAAACATATTTTAAGTTAATAGTAGACCTTTGATGTATTACAAAGGTGATAGTGGGCCACATCAGTGGCTAACTTTAGTGATATAGCTTTTACGCATTCTTGACAGGTTTTGTCCTTCAGAAATGAATATACTAAATATACTAGTATATATATTTTCTTAGCTCCATTCCTGGTGGCAGTAATTTCAGTCTTGACTTTGTTTAGTTGCTGTAAATTAAGAAAAAACTCCAAGTTGATGTCATCTATGCCTACTCCAGGGTGCTAACAGACTTGTGAACTATGACAGAAGCAAATGACCTATTTATGAATTATGCATGGTACTGGAAACACATAGGGGTTAAATAATAAAGATCACAGAATCAAGCCTTGGGAACACCACAAGATGTGGTGCAAGATTGCTTCATCACAAAACAGGTTCCTCACACACACACACACACACACACACACACACACACACACACACACACACACACATTTACTGAGATTCCAGTTTATTAGGTCCATCTAATATAGCACCCAGACCTGGTAGGTGGCACTGGATTAAAGACTGTTGCTCATCTTATAGCCACTGGTGTTTATCTCAGTCCTGTGGACTCAATACCTTGCTCATTTTTGGGTTAACCCTCCTCTAACACCTGACACATCACATGAAAGTATTGTTAAGTAGTTAATAAACTGAGTCAGGTGTGCTACAAAAGGGAAAGTGTAGAAATATACATGATGTGGGGTCCTCAGGACAAGTATTGGGAATAACTGGGGCTAATGATGACTGACAAACTGCAGCAATGCATGGGCTACAGTCAGTAATTATATGTACAAAATGCACCTAAATGGTGTGCCTGATAAAATGGTAAACAAAGGTAGGTATAAGATAGGCATACCTAATAAACTGCAACACAGTCTATAGTATGCAGTTGCATGTAAGTTTGGGCACTCTTTGTCAAATATTTTGTTCATTTTCTATCTGAAAATATTTACACACCCTCTATGGATAATGCTTATTTCCTGAATTGATTACATAGGGAAAAAACATTAATGTAGTCTATACACCTTTTTTCTTCCCAGTTTTAGTCATTGCCACCCAATAGCTAGGACTCCCCCTTTGAACAATGGGAATTAGAAGGCTAGTACCTGATTCCTCATGTTATGTGCCACGTGGAGCGCTTTTGCATATTGTTGAACTTGACATCATTGGACAGGTTTGGAGGAGAATGCTAACTGCTAAATTCTATCATGGCTTTTTTTTGAAGAAAAAGTCCCATGCTTAAACAAATGTTCTCATTACTGTCAGCCACTCTAACTGGGTTAACTCAACTTGCAGTGACTTGGGAGTCATGTGATTCTGTCATGAGGAAGTGGATCCTTCTATTAATGAAAATAGAGAGTTGCGAGAAATTGGAGCAGTAGACCAATTACCAAAAAAAAAAAGACAGGATCCTTGAATGTAAATAGCTTATTCACTAAAAGGTGAGCATGATGTCAGTGAAAAATGCCCTAGCAGAAAGTTTTTTTTTTCTGATAGGGATCAGACTGAGTGAGTGTCCTGGGATAGGACACCTCCGCAAACTGATAGACTGACCAGCAAATTGAAGCAACTGGATAATTTGTGTCATATGGGAGTAATCAATCCTGAATAGAGGTGGCATTAGGACAAACATACACCAAACAACAGCCTCTCTGTCTCGTGTATGTGTGTGTGTGTGTGTGTGTGTGTGTGTGTGTGTGTGTGTTTGTGCTCTTTTTGAGAATTTGAAGAAGGTCCAAGCTTCTGCTGATGAAACAGGAAAACGGTGGTGTATGTAGTTCTGTATTAGTTTATGTTCTGATTTTGCCCAGTGAAGCCTTTTCATTACTGTATTAAAACACACTGTAGCAGTAGCTTAAATCTAAGCCACTGAAAGCAACATATTGCCACAGGCAGAGTGAAACCGAAAACTTTTTCAAAAACATTTTTCACATAATTTAACATAGTTTTCCCTTCACTTGGTTTGAAAATTTCATAATGAACAGACCAATAAAACATCACAACTTTACTTATCATCTAATGATAACTTTGCTCATTTTTTTGTCTTAACCATTTAAAGTTTTCTTCCTAGAGCGACGAGATGAAATCCAAGTAAATTAATTTTTATTATACTTTTGTGTGTTTGTGTGTGTGTTAAAAAAGACAGTATCTCCTAAAAAAATGTCTTGTGGAATGTTTCTCTCACCCAGATCAAATTCAACAGCATTTAAAACACAAAGGACTCTCTCTCCTCTCTCTCCCCTTCTCTCTCTCTCTCTCCTCTCTATCCTTCTCTCTCTCTCTCTCCCTCTTTTTGTATCTCCCTCTCATTCCTTTTCTTTTCTCTCTTCTATCTTTTGTTCTTTCTTTTCCCTCTCTCTTTATATGCTTTTCTTTTTCTCTCTCCCCTCTCTCTTTCTTTCTCTCTTTTCCCTCTCTCTCTCTCTCTCTCGCTCTCTCTCTCTGATTGTAAACAGCTGTGGTCTTTTTTTTCCTTTTCGTAGGGACAGAGAATGGCAGGCTAGCTAACTGCTCTCCTACCCACATCAAACACGTACATGCGCACACACACACATGCACACACATTACACACACACTGCTGGGGGTGTAGAGAACCAGAGATTTTTCAGCTTATAAGAACATTTATTCCTTTTATTTCATTAAGGGTTTCTTTGTGAAACAGAGGTGTCTGTGTGTTTGTGTAAGAGAGTGAGAGGGAGAGAGAGAGAGAAACATCAGGAAATAGCTCTGCTTTAGTTTGGTTTGGAGCCGCAGCTTCTCATATTGCAGCTTACAGTTCACACACACCACACACACTCTGCAATTAGTCTGTCTGCTGGATACACACAAAACTACATGAGGGACTCATACCACATCAGGGAGTTGTGTGCCTGCCTTCTCTGTGTGTGTGTGCGTGTGTGTGTGTGTGTGTGTTCGTGCGTATGTGTGTTCCTTAACATGTTTGTGTGTGCTTCTCTATTAATAGAAGTTACTGTAAATTGCAACTGTTTAGACTGGGTCTCATTAACTTGGTGGCAACAGCTGTCCATAGACATATGCTGGGAATGCTAAGTGCGTTAGGAATGAATTTCCAGAGTGCTAATGGAATAGCACTCCATTTTTTCAGTTTATTGTGTTGTTGTATTGTAGCGCAGGGCAAAGATAAGTTTTGTGTGCTGGGACAATGATAAGACTTGTGTGCTACTTTGCCTTCATTATTGTACTGCTCATTCTAAAGTGTGTGGGTCCGAATCCCACTGTCTCTCCATCTCACCCTGAATCACTGGCAGAAAGCCTCTTACAACAACAGCGGGTCTCTGGCTGTGTAAGCCGACCTGGCCACAAAATCTCAATCATGCTGCCACCACTTTTCCATCACGTTGAAGGCATTCACATTCTTTCTCTAGGATTTCTCAGTGTAGATTCACTGTAAGTTTACACTAAGAGGCAACAAGCTACTGACGTCACTTCAAGTTTGTCTCTTGTGGGAGTGTTTGAGGCAGCCCCCGTTTTTTGGTGGGAACAAAAAGTTCAGAGAGAAGAGATTGGGAAACTCAGAACCCCAAGACTATGACTGGTCCAAGGAATTTCTTTTAGTCAATCATTAAGACTGAATCTCTTAGATCCCTACTCCCTATAGAACACTTCAGTTGATGGCTTCTACATCCAAATAGTGCACTAAATGTTTGACAGTTTTGGCTGAATATAAAGTATAGATTAATGAAGTATATAAAGTATATGAAATATAGAATAATATTAGAAATACACTATATGGACAAAAGTAATGGGACTGACCATTACACCAACAGGGACTTTAATGGCATTGCATTCAAATACATATCAAGTTCTTCCACACCGAATTCATCCAACCATGTCTCTATGGAGCTTGCTTTGTGCACTGGTGCACAGGCATGCTGGAATAGAAAAGGTTCTTCCCCAAACTGTGTCCACAAAGTTGGAAGCATGGCGTTGTCCAAAATGTCTTGGTATGCTGAAGCATTAAGATTGCACTTTACTGGTAAGGGAAAGTAAAGGGAACTGAATTCAATAATTAAGAGGTGTGTCCCAATACTTCTGCCCATATCGTGAATTATGCATCTTGGTGTTATTTTGTAATCTGCATACTGTACTACATAGGGAGTATGGATCCAGCTGAGATTCAGCTATAGTTTGTGAAATGAGACTATGTATTTTGGCGAAATCTCAATTCAGTATGTTGCTTTTTGCCTTGCTGCCATGCTGCTGTGCTGCTAAATTGCAGCTACAAATCACATACTCCCTCTGGAATGGGTGATAAATTATAATAATAGTAGCAAAGTAAATACATCACACATAAAATTTGTAAATGCCTTAATCATCTTTAATTTTGATCAATTTATATCATATCCATTTCCTCTCACAGTGGGCTGTTGATTGATCTGTGATGATCTGTAGTACATGCTACAACCAAATCACTCCTTCTCAAGTTCTAACTAGCTCAGGCTGATGCCTTAAAAGAGCTTTTTAAAAGTGGCATGACTTTTGGCTGCTGTTAACAGGCTCTGTGTTAACTAAATTTAACAGCTTAGCAGGTAGCTTACAGTCTAAAAAAATCAGTGACAGCCTTTAATTTTTCTTTACTGAGTCATAAGAATTTTAGAATATTTTACCTGAATGCTAGTGTCTGTATTTTAGATCAAAATTGAAATAACATGAATATTCACCACTATTAGCTCGGCACTAAAGAAAGACGGAATCTCATAGGAAACTATCATTAAGTGGTAAATGTGTTTACAAATTGAATTTCGATGTATTAGAATTAAACGTTGCTTTTAAATGTGCATTATTGGCAAGTGTCCATGGTTTTCTAATTAACATTTTCTAGTTTAAACTAATATAAAGAAAAAAAGCCCTTCAGTAAGACACAGTAGAAAGTAAGTTTTCTTTCTTTTTTAGTAGTGCTAACCTTAATTGCGTTTTGCAGACTTAATAATAATAATAATAATAATAATAATAATAATAAAACAACAAAGCTTTATTGTAACCAAATATCCAATTCAATAATCAGCCATATTTTCTGTTTCTGCCATTTAAAATACATCCAGTAGGTGGGAGCAATGTGCTAGTAGCTGAAACCCAGCTGCTTGCACACTATATGTTTGCATAAAAGCCGCGATTGTAGCCCCTTTGTTCTAATTCAACTTTTGTATTTGAGCCACATAGAAGGAAAGGATATAACAAATTTGAATGATCTTTTTATTTATAACCCTCAGGGTTTTAGTTTATTAAGTTGCTTTTATCTCGTCTACTGATAAAACGTACCCAACAAACAGGTCCAAAACTGCAGGCTTCCTAGTTTTACTGTCACCCTCACAGGTTATTCTTTTGAGAGTTATTTACATATCTGAGATAGTCTGTCAAACTTGTCCTTGCCTTTATACCAACCAGCAAACCAACCTCAGAGGTATAGCCAAATTATAATGATGTGTTATCCTTTATCATCATACACGGTAACAAGAAGCGTGTTTGATGTATTTATTGTTATGAATTGTTTAATTTTCTCATTGTTCCTTCTTAAAAAGTTTACTTTTGCAAACCATTTTAAAGTTATTTAAAATCATTGGGCTTGTGGTTTTTCATGGCCTTTGTGATATAACACTCAGGTTTGATGGGGAGACTTAGCTGGCTGTTAGGAATTGGCAACAACTAAACTGGTGGTAATGATACTGCTGTTTTGCTGGTGCGCTTTGTTCACAAACTTAAAAAAACTGAATATTGTCCTGTCATGTGCAATGAAAATCACCCACCCTTACTACTTCAAAAGCTACATGTGAGGGGTATTTTGTTTTTCACACACAAAATCCAAAAAACTAGTGTAGAGATGGCAGTTTTTAGTGAAGCCTTCAGTACACTGAGTGTGTCTGGGCTTTGCTAAGCTACCTGCAGAGCAGCTCAGGCTCAGTACATATTGTGAGTGGTTGTGCGTATTGAAATTTGTGACTAATTTAAATCATCAGATTTGTTATTTAAAACATGCCTCTTCTCAACCGTCATTCAAATGTATTTTCATATCAGATGCAAAGTAGGTCAGTGGGTTTTAGGTCTGCGCACTCACAGATGGGGAGGTGTACGCACTAGTACAAATAAGATATACTTTCACTGTAACGCACTGACATAATAGCACACACAAACACCATGCATATTTTGATAATTCATATTTTATTTTTCTTTCTCCCTTTCCCTTTATGTCG
Source organism: Brycinus macrolepidotus (assembly GCA_037974445.1). Lineage (NCBI taxonomy): Eukaryota > Metazoa > Chordata > Actinopteri > Characiformes > Alestidae > Brycinus > Brycinus macrolepidotus. The sequence goes on along the minus strand of JBBPCZ010070357.1, from coordinate 5,315 downwards.
CTTATATCTCCCCTGCTTTATTTCTGTGTCTTTTTCTCGTATAGACGTATATTGGGTCTATACTGGCAGCAGTGAACCCGTACCAGTGTATGCCGGAGATGTACGATGTTTCGGTGGTGGAGCGTTACAGCCGGCATCACTTGGGTGAAATTCCCCCTCACATCTATGCCATCGCCAATGAGTGCTACCGCTCACTGTGGAAGCGCAGCAACAATCAGTGTGTGCTCATCAGGTACAATTTGTGCACAGACACACACACACGTTGGTATTACACATTACATTGACTACACATTTCCTTTTGAGGGCCAGCAAAATATCCTAACTTGTATAGATTTTCCAGCATTCCTATTATTATGAAAACATTTGATCCTCACATGCTCACACACACACACATACAAACACACACACACCAAAAAAGTTTAATAATTTAAAAGTTTAAAAAGTTTATTAATTTCCAAGAAAGTAACTATACAGGACTAAGTAAAACATTTGTAGCTTTTAATGAAAGTTAATATAAGTTGGACTGTTTTTTCTTGGTCAGTGCATCATGAAATTTTGATGCATTTCAGCAAAATATGTAAAAATAAAAAAAATCTTCATACAGATTGTATGCCTGACATAGAAGTAGTTAAAAAGAATTTTACATCTTTTCTGTGTAAACTGTGTACATCTTTCCAATCTCTGAGATGTAAACAAAGTGTGTTTTGAGTGTAAACAAGAGTGTTTTGATGTGAAATGTATTGCAGAAAAACGTACCAAATCAAATTCACTTTACGGTGCTAAGAGGAACCATGGGTTATGATGTCTATAAATATATCTAATTTACTTACAGCCCATAACAACCAGTGAAACTATGTGAGTTTTTCTATGGAATGTTAATAATGGTGAAATAGTAAATCCCCCTAAAAATGTTTTCTTTGAGATTTTCTTGAAACCATCGTAAATTGTTAAGACACGTGGCAGGATATTCATTACCATTTCACGTAATACTTTCTGTGGGGGAGCTTTTAGGGCCATTTAAACACTTAAGATGTTTAGTTAATAACACCATCACTGTATGTTTCTCTAAAACTAAACATTTCACATCACAACACCCTGAATGTGTGTTTTGTTTACATCTGAGCCATTTCATTATGCAGAATGTAGTAGATTACCCCTTAGTAGATTTCCCCTTTATTGTGTGTGTATATTGTGTAAATTTTGTGTTTGAGAAATATGTGTGTGTGTGTGTGTATGTGTGTGTGGTCTGTATATGTCTTTACAGCACCAGTGGTGTGTGTATATGCTGTGTTTAGCACCCTACTGTTTTATGTATAAGCCTTACAATTACCCAGCAGCTTTAACTGCCTGCTTGTTAACCTAACGTGCATGAGTGTGTGTGTGTGAGTGTATGTGTGAGTGTGTGCGCGTGCGTGTGTGTGTGTCTGTGTGTGTGTGTGTGTACGTGTGTATGTGCAGCAAGGTTTAAAAGGGTTGTCTCGCAGGCAGAAGTGCTCTGTTCGGATTAGGATTAGGATGCTTGTGTGAATCTGTGTGATTCTCATGTCCTCACTGAAGCAGAAAGTGATCTGTGAACTGGTCAGACCTGTCTGTTCTGGAGGTGCTCTGTTTGTACCACAGGCCAGAGCCTCATCTGTATCACACCTGCAAACACTTCTCACTAAAATCACACAGGAAAAATTCACAGTTTTATATGCAGCAGATTATTGGGACTTGCTGATTTGGCTTACTTTTCTAGCAACAGTGGGGTGTGGCTGCTTTAAGAGTTTTACAGCTGTAGACCAGTGGTTGCACAATGACTGTTTTTCTGCAGCAGACATAACTTTATGATTTATTATTTGCCCATAATCTGTTAGTTTTATTTTACAAGTGGTAAGGGTTTTCAGACAGGAAATGTTTTTAAAATATCTACGTTGTTAGAGGAAGTACCATGATTTTTTTCATTTTCTGCATGATTTGATCATTGCGAGTTGAAGGAAACTAAAGATATGGGCCCTTTAAATTCTGACAAGCATATTCCTAAAGCACCGGTCATGTCCGCGTGCTGATTCTTGGACTGGTCTGGTTCTGGCTGTAGTGTTGTAACTGTTTTGACTCTGATATGTGACCCTTGTAGTGTTGCAAGAATTTTTACTCGTTGTAATGCAGTGTCATTTTTTTCGCTCCGATCACTGTAGACCCTGGTGCAGTGGTGTGTAGAAACTATGAAAATGATTATAAAGCTCTGAGACAGAGGCCTCTCACAGCTGCAGGGCGTGAGTCCGCAGCCCACAAGCTCTCAAACACACACTCTTCTTCATATACACACACATCCAAACACACTCACACAGATCCCAACACACTCACAGACCAAGAAACTCAAAAGATGTGGCATACACACACTCGTAGTACATAGACAATAGGCACAGCATCAACACTGCAGACACACTGAAGAATTATGAGCATTTGTGTCTCCATATTTGAGTGTTTTGCACAGTATGACCTCAGTCGTGACCCTAACCCTGACCTGTGGCCCTTACATATTGGGAAAGGTTAAACTCACAGCTGCCTGACAACACTAATTACAAAAGTATGTAAAAGTCAAAACTGTGTGTCTGTGCATGTGTGTTTCTGGGTGTTTCACACACACTTAGACAAACTCTTGTCTGTCTTAAGTGCCCAGTGGGCCTCAGTCCACTGCTCGGCCCATTTTAGAGTTTCTCCATTTCAAACACTAATGAACTTATTAAAAAATGACTAATTGCAAAGTAATGAATAAGCCCTTCCTAAGGTGAGCTGGGTGTGTTAGAGGAAAACACAAGCAAGACATGCAGGG
>JBBPCZ010070289.1:0-12040 GCA_037974445.1 Brycinus macrolepidotus | reverse complement strand
ACAGAAACTCCAAAATCTTGTGGAAAGCCTTCCAAGAAGAGTGGAAGCTGTTATAGCTGCAAAGGGGGGATCAACTCGATATTAATGTCTTTAAAAGTATTTGAATGCAATGTTGGTGTAATGGTCAGGCGTCCCAATACTTTTGTCCATATAGTGTATATGGAAATCATTCCACAAAAACAGACCATTTTAGATTGTTTTTATGAGATGTCATTAAAAAAGAACACTTTTTTACACTTCTGGCCAGTCAGGCTACAGAAATAAAGCCCACCTGATCATGCTGAAGTGATAAGGAGTATTTCAACCCAGACTGTTATTTATTTATTTATTTATTTATTTATGAATGAGGTGCAATACAGGGCAGCCAATCAGACCAGAGATTAGAGACCAGAACAGGTTTGCAAAATGTTCATGTACACAAAAGTTATAAAAATGTAATAGAAGTAGGATAACTTCTTAATGTAACAGCATGTTACATTCATCTACATGTAGTATTGTTTATTAATAACAGTTTTACACATTCAGAGATACTCATTAGCACTGAACTTATCAGCCTAATAAGTAAAATGTGCATTGCCGTAGGCACTTCAGTTTATTCTTCTTTTGTGCATTTGAAAAAGTAATAGCCCAAGTACTGGGCCTCCACATACAGAGGCTGGTGTTATATGTAATATGACTGCTGTTACTGTTGTAATGGGTCAGAGTTGTGATATGTGAAGACTGTGATGTTAATAATCATTTGCTTTGATTGCTGATAACCTCCTAAACTCTAAGACTTTTATTACTTCATAAGGATTCATGTTCAGGTAATTGCATGAAAAACAATGCAAATCATGATCATAGTAATGTGGACTGCAGATCTTGAACTCCAGGAAGTTCTGCAGAGTTTAAGAAGTTAATGTGATCAGAAGGGGTCATTGAGCTCTATGACCTGAGGGGGGCGACAGAGTCAAATAGGCTCAATCAGATTATTATTAGTAGTAGTAGTAGGCAGGCCTAAATTAGAAGTGTCATATGTATAAGAACTGCCTACAGCCCAAGCAAATATTTCTGTAGTTCCATAATTTTTCATTCCCCACACTGTATGGACAAAAGTATTGGGACACACCTGTTTTTCAGGGTTTGGGCTAGGCCCACATACTTCCAGTGAAAGGCAATCTTAATGCTTCAGCATACCAAGACATTCTGGACAACGCCATGCTTCCAACTTTGTGGACACAGTTTGGGGAAGGACCTTTTCTATTCCAGCATGACTGTGCCCCTTCTCGTCCAACATCAGTGCCTGACCTCATAAATGCTCTACAGAATGAATGGACACAAATTCCCCACAAAAACACTCCAAAATCTTGTGGAAAGCCTTCCAAGAAGAGTGGAAGCTGTTCTAGCTGCGAAGGGGGGACCAGCTCTATATTAAAGTCTATATATTTGAATGCAATGTTATTGAAGTCCCTGTTGGTGTCATTTTTAGGTGTCCCAATACTTTTGTCCATTTAGTGTATATACTTTACATAGAGGTTCACTATTAAAGAAAATAACAGTTCAGGGAATGTATGGAAAGCAGGTGTTTCGATGTTTTAGCAAGACCTGGTTCTGTTGATTTTCTCCAGTATTTACGTAATCCTGGTTGCATCCATAACAGCAGAAAGAAGGACAAAGTTCCAAAGTTCTTTATTTTTTCCTAGGAGGGTGTGTACATAAGATATGTAAGTGGGTCATGTAGTACTAGTTTATGAAAACTGAGTGCCACAGCATGGAAAAGGACAAATGCATTCAATGAGTGAAATATAAACTAATGAAAGTAGTTCTTCAGCTTCCTTTACAGGACTTTTGGGCTACAACTGTTGACCTTCTGCTTTCTGGAAAGCTGGTGCAGAAGCTTACTGACAGTTGGGATAATCTGTCAAAGGTTGCAAGCTGTTCCAAAAATCTGAATACGCATATCATACAGGCATAACTGACACATTCAGAAAGAGGAGTCATTGAGGTTTTTAGAAGTTTAAATGATTGTTCTACTGGACTTTATTAAAACCCTGTGAGAAGCTCCAGGGCTTGGTAGATTTTGTAATTATAAAGGTATCAGTGAGGTTGTCTTATGCACAATTACAAAAAATGGAAAATAATGATTTTTATAAGGTCTGGGTTGAAAAACATGACCTTTATAAGCTTTTATTACGGCAAAATGCCACTTGCCCTGCATTAATGTGAAGAACTGTAGCTCTATGCAAAGCAACATCACACTCCAACCTTTTAAAAAGGCCAAAGCAGCTAGACCTCTTTAAATAAAAATATAAAGACTCAGAAACAATGACATATGAACTTTAAAACATGAAGGTGATGTTTAGAGACATTTAGCCACGCCTTGCCCAACCATTCATGAAGTGGTGATCCATTGTAATAACTATCACTAAAAAATAACGAATGGATTTGTGATAATACAAAATGTAATTCTATTATATGTAGTAAGTATGTTATTATAATAATAAAATAATATCAATAATAAAGAACACTCAGGTTACAGGTTATTATGGATTACAAGGTTTATTCTGCACTGCAAAATCCCCAAGAGACTCTTTTCTTATTTCTCAACCTCCTGAAAAACACACAAACACAAACATACAAACACACACACACACACACACACACACACACACACAAGCACCTGCAATCAGTCTGATGTCACATGTCACAATGGAGATACAGTTCATCACTTGGGTTTTGTGACTTCTTCTCTTACCGCAAAGTGTTTCCAGCCATGGATTTCTCTGTACAGGGCGTCTCCAGGGCAGGAGGTGCTGACCAGCTGTCTGTGGCCATGTAGAGTGAAGTTTGAGACCAGTCTCCCGCCGTCTGTGGCGCACTTTGCCAGCTGCTGTCTCACTAGGTCCATGGTGCGCTTGGCCGGGATGCTGGAGGTGTAGTCCCCTATGAAGGACACGCCATAACCTTTGGAGTTGTGGCCTTTTGTGTGGGCACCTTGCCAAAGCCAGCCACGCCCTTCATACACGTACCCGTCAGAGCCAGCCACAAAGCTAGAGAGGAGCAAACAGTGAAGTTAGGAGAGAGCCAATGTGGCTGTTAAACCCGTTTGCTAAACCCAGTTTGAGCTAGACTGCAGACTAAAAAGCCTGAGAGCCTTCAGAGCCTAAATGTCACTCTATGTTAGGACTCTATGTCCCACATATAGTAAAGTGGCGTGGCTCATATAGTGATGCATAAACACACCACAGCACAGCACACAGTGTGAACAGCACGAAATTCTTTCTCTGCATTTAACCCATTCACCAAGTGAAGCAGTGGGCAGCCAGGAACACAGCACCCGGGAGTAGTGTGTGGGGATCGTACATTGCTCAAGGGTACCTCAGTGGTTCTACTGGCAATCCTGGGATTCGAACCCACAACCTTCTGATCGCAGGGGCAGATCCCTAACCACCAGAACATCTCCCCTCACTTTCTCTCTCATAGTCCATATTTAAACATTCAGGTTTAAGTGGAAAAAGAGATGTTATTGTGATCTGAATATGATAATGACTGTCATGTGTACAGTCTTATTTTCTTGACAAAAACATCCTTTACATCCTTTACATTTCCTGACAATGAAACAGATTAATCATGAGCCTACCCAGCCAAATGGGGAAAGGATATTAAGCTAAATTTTTAAGATGATGAAATTTGATTTGTTTTCTGTAAGTGTGGACATAATATTTGCAACATTTTATTCTCTTGTCCTCTGCAGCCAAGGCTCCCAGTCAAACCTTAGTTCCCCGTCTGCCCACAGTCCTTGCCCCATCCCCAGACTCACTCTCAGTTTTCTGTTTGGACAAACCCCATCCTCAATCCTCAATCCTCATATACTCCAAAGTTCTTCTGTTGCTTATGTTCCAGTCCCTGTAACTGACAATGTTTCAGTTCCCATCACTGTTTGGGTTCTAAGTCAAAAGTCAAAGACAAAGTGAACTTTATTGTCATCTCAGCTATATACATGTTTACAGTGAGATGAGGCGGTAAACTATAAATAAACTATAAATATAAACTCTTAACTAGAAGTAAAAATGTGCAGTATGATACAAGGTCATTTTTAGCATTCAAAAAAATTGTGCAAATGTTGCATAGTGGGAAGCAATAGTAGTCCCATTGTCCCCTATATTTTCAGTTCCTGTCCCATTAAGAGTTCCAGCCATTGTGTTTGTTCTAGTCCCTTTCCAGCTTCCTGTTAAGTCATCTGCTGGGTCTTGTAGTCACGTCTCCTGTCCAGTCGCATTCCGAAGCCTCCCTTTTTAGCCAACTCCCAGGGCAAGTTGCGCTGTTGGAGTCGGAGTATCTGTAACGTTTTGCCCTTGTCTTGTCCCCGTCTTGTCTGCGTCAAGCAAGTTGGAATACCCAAGCTATGGTGTTATTATTTAATAATAATTTAATTAAGTGTTACATTTTTATTTCAGGTGGGTTTTAAGACAAGCCTGTTCCAGAAAAAATGAAAGCCAGTAGGATTTTGTATGTTTTCAGCATAAGGTGCAGTTGCCTGTGCTAATGTCATTTAGACAACAAAAACTTATGGATGTGTTTATGTGTTATGCACTGGAAGGAAATATGCTTGAAAGTAATACAAAGTCATTTACTGGAAGTGTTCCTGTTATTTGTCTATCCATTTCATCCAGTGGTTTGATTATTGCTCTCCCTGTAGGTTCTTGCCTGCCTGTGTGTTGATCCTCATCTGTCATACTGAGTATGAGTCACTGAAGCCCTGAGACATCCTGCTGTTTCCCAGCTATTACAATGCTAATGCTGGTCGAAATCGTAAACAACACCATCACGCCTGACTTCCTCCATGGAGATGAATGTGAATGACATATTGTGCCGGATGTTTTAGTTTCAGTGTGTGGTTCAGGCACACAGCATGCCCTTCTTTCTCACCTGTATCCAATGTCATCCCAGCCACGGTCAACTTGGTGGAAGCGCTGCATGGACCTCATGTCTCTGGAGCACTGCTCGAAGGACAGGCAGGGCTGGGAAGGCTCGTAGGTGTGGTGGATGTACAGGAAAGACAGAGGCAGGGTCAACAGGGTGGGGGTGCCACGATATGGCTGTGCCTCCCACATGCACCGTGGAATGATGGCTGGGCAGTCTATAAGGGGAGGGAATAACCGTCTTCTTATACTAATCTCAACCTCCATTATACAGTGTATGGACGCTGTCAACTCTGTGTTTTATCTTTTTATTCTCAATGTACATTCATGTCAGAGGAGAATTGCACAGTTTTTCAAAATTAATCATTCACATGCATGTTGGTTAGATATGAAATACTCTGAACTAAAGAAATGTACATGCTCACTGTCAGAATTGCTTACAGTGCTGCTGAAAGGCACCAGATATCTGAAGCGCTATCTCTTTGTCTCTAAAGCTCCCTCACAGAAACGTACACTATATGGACAAAAGTATTCGGACACACCTCTTAATTATTGAATTCAAGTGACCCCTTACTTCCAGTAAAGGGCAATCTTAATGCTTCATCATACCAAGACATTTTGGACAATACCATGCTTCCATCTTTGGGGAAGAACCTTTTATATTCCAGCATGACTGTGCCCCCGTGCACAAAGTAAGGTCCATAAAGACATGGCTGGAGGGAGTTCAGTGTGGAAGAACTTGACTGGTCTGCACAGAACCCTGACCTCAATCCCAACCAACACCTTTGGGATGAACTGGAACAGAGACTGTGAGCCAGACCTTCTCATCCAACACCAGTGCCTGATCTCATAAATGCTCTACAGAATGAATGGGCACAAACGTCCCCACAGAAACACTCCAAAATCTTGTGGAAAGCCTTGCAAGAAGAGTGGAAGCTGTTATACCTGCAATGGGGGACCAACTCCATATTAAAGTCTATGTATTTGAGTGCAATGTCATTTAAGTCCCTCTTGGTGCAATGGTCAAGCGTCCCAATACTTTTGTCCAAATAGTGTATTACATAAAATAGTCACTGACACATGAGACACTGTTTTGCAATAGTTTGTAGGTAAGGGTATGGCTACCAAAAAACTATACTGGCAGTCTGTTGGACCCCTGGATCCTATCAGCACCACTGCAGTGATTGTAAAGTAAAGAATGTACCGTTTCACATTAAACCACTCTGAATGTGGTCTCAACAATTTATTTCAGAAAAAAAACCTTTAGTAATGCTTATCCATCTCCTGTAAAGGTAAAGGTTTGGAATTTCGAAGGTTTCTCACGACAGCTACAATGTACTGGATATGTGTATATGTATAAAATACTTAAATCTTGCCAACCTACCCATATACCTGTGGACAAACTCATTCAGCCCTTCATTCAGCATCTCCTCCTGCTTCTTCTTGTCCACCTTTTTTTTCTTGGAATGTTTTTCCAGCTTCTGATAAATAATCAGACTTCTTGGTAGCTGCTTCTTCAGCAACGAGAGGCGGACCAGCTTCCTGAAGTTGGTTCTGCGGAGCTGGCTGACCAGACCAGGTGCAGCGTCCAGCCCTGCTGTGTCCAGACGATGGTTGTAGTACCGCTTTAGAAAGCTGCTCAACCTTAGCGGACGGTTGGTAGGTTCAGCAACATGCTTCCCTAGAATCGCTCCGTCCATTCCTCCAGTTATAAGAGAGTCTGTTGCCAAGGAGGCGACACCAGAGAGGGTGAACACCTGGGGGCTCTTCACGTCATCCCAGCAGCCGCCAGGACCTAGCTGTGAAGATGTAGGAGGGTCGCTCTGGGAATAGTGAAGGAATGAGCGGACCAGGTTGTTGAATATGGTCAGGGGGAAGAGGCCTCGCACGTGGCTTCGGGAAGTGGACTGTAGACCAGCCTCAAGGCCCAGGAGGAGAGGAGTAAGAGCGACAGTAGTTCCATCTGCAGTCAGGACTACTCCTTCCTCCACATCCACCATAGTCACCCTGTGCTTGATAATGCTGGTGATGAATCCAGTAAACTCTGGCTTTATCACCAGGCGGTGTGAATGACTGCCACCAGAACCAAGATAGTGCTGAATAAAGGGCGTGTCAGTGCCAGCAGCTTTACGTAGACCCCTCACCACCTCCAAAGGCCCAAGCCCAGGGTTCTCGGCTTCAATGGTCTCCACAACTTTGATGAAGTTATCCATATGCTTTGTGTGGAGGTCTAATCAGGGAAAACAGCAGAGGGCAAAACAGGAGAAACATTTAAGGCCCCATATCATGGAAAAACTGATTTTGAGTTAAGAGTTTCTTTGTAAACACTGCTAAAGTTGCAAAACATGCCATTCACTTCTCAGCCCACCCAATTCAAATAAAATTAGGTTGAAAAAAGCAATCTGTTCACTGAAACTCACTGATTTTGTGATGTTGTGAAAATCGACACATTTACATATATTCACCTGTTCAGCCACATGCAGTTAAGCCCCACCCCTTTTTTAGTGAGGTTATAAGGAGTGTTTCAGTGCGGCCTGCTTTTTGAATGAGGGAAAATACAGGGCAGCCAATCAGAGCAGAGCTCTTTAACATATGACTAGTAACGTTATGGTAACAAAACAGCCTGTTTAAGTCTAGAGGATAATAAGAGGGTGGAAATGGTTATGTCAAAATGAACTGTTTTTGGTCCATCGTAAGCAATCATCAGTAAACTGAAAAAGAGAAAGAAAGCATAAGAAAAATGGAAATAATCAGTTACGATGGACAATAATTTCAATGATTTTTGCTGTACTTAGCAAAAGAACCAGAATTTTGAGTTATACTGAATTCATTGTAATTGAATACTTTGTCTCCCGGGGAATCATTCCAAATGGGCTTATACTACTACATAACCCCCACACTGCTGGATAATCAGATAGTTACCTAAGTAGTTCTTAATGACCCCTATGTATCATTTCAGCTGTTTCTGAAACACTTTCACTTTGTGCTCGTATCTATTTTAACTGGGTTAAGGGTGTGGGTTTATGTACCAAAAAGAGTCACCATTATTTTTATATGATTTTTCCCCCCAACCCCAAGCCCTTTAGAATGAAACTGTGCCTCTAAACGTGATATGTGTAAATAGTCTTAGTTGCCATGTATTCTAGCCCACTCAGAAGTGCAAGCTCAAACAGCAGAACGTCAATGTGAGTGGGAACGGCTAAACTGATTTAAGCGGAATAGGTGGATATATGTAATGCATGGATTTTTGTGACATCACAAAAAACAGTGACTTCAAAATGAGTCACAGTTTCATTCCCATATACAGGCTGTTCTGAGACTTTAAAAAAGTTTTCATACTACATCCAAATACTTTATTTCAAAATGTGCTCTTCCATGACATGGGCCCTTTCATTTTTAAGGCGAACGGTAACAGAACTAAACGGGTCAGTTATAGGACACTTAACTGTCCCATGGTATAATATAAAAAAAAATCCAATCTCATACAATTTATTCTATGCTAATCTTTGTTCAGACGATTTCTGCTCTCTGTTTCAAATAGCAAGCTGTTTTGTCTGCTTGTTTAATTTGACGGGATAAATGCGTGTCAAGATTTCTGGCACCAGGTAGCAAAACCATCACAATACAATAAAAGTCCGCAAGGAAAACAAAGCTGCTGAACAGGCTTTAACACGTCACACAATCAGTTCATATACCATACCAGTTCTGATGCTGATGCGCATATGAAATACTCAGCAAAACTGTCTGTTTAAAGTTGTCCACCCCCAAAACACTTCCATGCTCCAGTCATGAAGCTCCACTGAATCATTCACCCAAAAACACGAAAACATGAACAGCTGCAATAAGCCTCTCGTTTTGAAACTGACATACTAGAATTAAGTTTTGAAACCACATAGGAAGGACTCCCTACATAAAAATATATGAGTCATCTTTTGTCATTTTTTGTATGTAAAATGCATTTAAATACACTGTGTACTAAAATACACACACACACACATATATATATATATATATATATATGTATTTACATTTTCTAAATATGTCACCAGATTTGCTTCAGTAGATTCCTGAGAACCGAACACGTTGCTTCACCACATAACTCAACGAAACCAGTGTGATTTTCAAGTTCAGTATTTATTGTCCTTCCCTTTCAGAGGATTTTTGTTGTTATTATTATTATTATTATTATTATTATTAATAATAATAATAATAATAATTTGTATAGCACCTTTCTCAAACTTTACAAACAGTTGATACATGTAACAAGAAACAGTGTTTTGTTTGTAATGGAGTCATTAGGGTAAAAATTGGGCATTTTATACCCAGTTTGTGTATTAGATGTATTACGAGAGCTGGCCGCATGTTCTAATGCATGTCGTTTTAAGACTAATAAATAATGATAAAAAATTGCTTTGCAAAAGTCTTAGACAGACAAGAAAACAATTTACATTGACAGTATGTGTGTTTCTTGTCAGAAGAAACACTATACAACATTAGAACAGACAAAAATACACAAATACAGGAAAACATACCAAGATTTCTTCGCTTTTCAAAAGTTTTCCACATGTTAGAACCCTGTCAGTAGAACACAGGTCCGGTTCCTGACTTCGCCGTGCTCTCCAGCTGCCGCATGAATTTGTACAAACGTCTGATTTCATTTAATGGACCGATTAAATTGTGGGCTCCTCAAAGAAACGTCTGAAAATGGTTCATCTAACACACTGACAGACTTTAATCACAAAGTGCCATGACGGGTGGGCCGCCAGAGGTCAATTCCAAGAAGATTTTTTTTTTTTTCATTTTCAATGTTGTAATTAAGTCTGAAATAGCCATAAAATATTTATGACTCAGATTTCACACTCAATAAAGTAATCAGAAGTAGTAAAACTGAGATTTGTCCTACTTTTTTCTGACCTAGTTTTGATCCAGAATGAATTTTTTATTTCATCACTGGTGGTGCAGCGAAACTGATCCAATAATGATGATCGGATCAGAGTTGTGAATAAAGGTTTGGGTGAGGCAAACTTTTTTTTAATTGCAAATTGGGCTCCATTCTTTTCTATGGCTGTTCGAATGTTAGTGAATTCTGTTGTTGATGATGTTACTTACGGCCCAGGTGAGTAGCTTTACGGACTTTTGTGCATGACTGAGCGACCCCCTAAAAAACACACACACACACACACACACACACACATAAATTTGTACTCACCATCAGTGAGAGACCTGACCACCAGCAGAAGGAAAAGTGTCCACCTGAAAGGTAAATCCATGGGAACGTCTCAGGACGCAAGCTGCCTTTACAATCAGGAACAGCTTACTGAGGGCTCTGCTCCGAATACACTAGCGTTTCTACCCACATCCCCTTGATGCCCTGTTGCATAACACAATACAGACAATCAGCCACCATAAAATCAATCTTGGTCAAACTGAACTATGGGAAAGTTTCAGGTGCCAGGAGGGCGTGTGCGTGCAGGCCCTCATACAGTTAAACACTCAAGGTCCTCCATATCTGCTTTTCGCACAGTATTTCTTTATGTTTGCATGGCGATAGGGATTGGAAAACGATGCCCGCACCCTGTGCAGTCTTTACCTCACTCAGACGCCACAACAGTGAGTAACATTTGATTCTGCAACACACGCTGGATGCCTAAACATTAACAAGCCTGTCAGGATGTATTGCAATGCACGATTTTCTTTATATTGCACCATGCATGGATGCAAACACATAGCGGACTGTACACCGTACACCAGTACATTCTGGAAAACACGTTCACAATCCCTCACATGACAAAAGAACACATGACCAAGTGTGCGGTCTGACCACATGGGACGTTCCATAAGAACATGCTCCTCGTTCCCATCACTCGAACAGGGTTGAAATGATATCAACATGATATCAACATTGTGCACATAACTGCATACCAACAAACATTTTTGATATCAGAAATTGAATTACATGGACACAATTTTCTCACATGAAAAACCCAATTAAAATTTACAACTGGATTGTATTTGAAGACATTATGGTTACTGGATTCATTTTTATTACATGAAAATATATGGATTTTAGCATGATACTATTTTTTACCAGACATTTCATTCATATTATTAAACAACGCTTCTCCCACTAAAATAAATTCAAGCGATAAGTGAAATCTAACAAAAATGAATATTCCATATGAAAATGTGTTTACTTGGTAAAATGTTTTTACTTCTCCAGAAGTCAACTTCAGCTTAAACTGTAAGCTGATGTTATGTTACCTAGCAATATTTTTGTACTAATTTAGCAGAATAATCCGCTTTACTTTCTGCTGACTTATTACTTGAAGTTAACCAAACATAAAACATGAAGTTGAAATTTTAAGACAAAACAGATACTTTCTTAAAATCCTGAATCATTATTATGGCGTAGCAGCACCTCTGTATGTAATATGAGTAATTGTGTAAGTATTCAGAGTACTGAAATTACATTGTGAATGGTATATTGAAACACTGATGGAATTTACGTGATTTGCTTTTTCTTGTGCAACCACAGATCCAGAAATAATCAGGTGGGAAACTGCTGGTGTAGCAAGAGAAAAGAGAACAAGATCTTCCCGTTGACTTCCCATTTCATCAGTCATTTATTAAGGAAACTCCTACTCTGAACACAGGCACGTGCCCCATGAATGAATCTTGTTTCACAACAGAAGTCACTAAGGATATCGCGCCTAGAACTGGACTAAAATTAGTACTTTTACTGCAGGACACAGATTGAGTGCCCTTAACAGAATTTGTCATCTCAGTTCCCACAAGGTCCCCATTCAACTAATTTAGTCTGGCACTGATAGAAACTGATCAATTGTACATACACTATATGGACAAAGTATTGGGACACCTGTCCATGACACCAACAGGGACTTTAATGACACCGTATTCAAATACAGAGATTTTAATATGGAGCTTGATCCCCCTTTGCAGCTGTAACGGGTTCCACTCGTCTCGGAAGGCTTTCCACAAGATTTTGGAGTTTCTGTGGGAATTTGTGACCATTCATTCTGTAGAACATTTATGAGATCAGGGACTGATGTTGGACGAGAAGGCCTGGCTCACAATCTCCGTTCCAGTTCATCCCAAAGGTGTTGGATGGGGTTGAGGTC
>JBBPCZ010070192.1:0-12043 GCA_037974445.1 Brycinus macrolepidotus | reverse complement strand
GTTCAGTATGTTGGTGATGAAGATGTGGAGTAGATGTTCTGTGTGTTGGTGAGGAAGATGAGGAGTAGATGTTCAGTATGTTGGTGATGAAGATGTGGAGTAGATGTTCTGTGTGTTGGTGAGGAAGATGAGGAGTAGATGTTCAGTGTGTTAGTGAGGAAGATGAGGAGTAGATGTTCAGTGTATTAGAGATGAAGATGAGGAGCAGGAGGCAGTCAGAAATGAGTCACTAATGTCTTCCTGCTGGAGACCAAATTCTAAAAAGACAGCAATGGGAGAAGAATTACTGTCACACATTACTGTGAAAAGCATTACTTCATTCTCCTAACCAGGAAGCAAATGTGGCAAAAACAGTTTCAAGGCCCAAGGGGGGCGCTCTGAATGCTGTGGCTTTGATGTTTTTCCTTTGGGGGCTGAACAAACATGACACCCCCAGACACGGTGACAAATAGGAAGTTTTCATAATATAGCTGTGTGTGATGCTGCTTCCATTCCCGCAGCAGCTCCCTCGTTTGAGAAAATAAACAAGCAAAGTGGAAGATCAGAAGCAGTGCTCTCCGATGACTCTTGATGTCTTTTAGCGACATCAGTATCTACAATTCTTCTCCCTAGTGCTAAGGCTGTTGGCCTTGAAGCACAAAACACCCAACAGAGAGGCCACAAGTTTGTGTTTTTGTATTTGCTTAAAATAAAGACACATTTTTACTAATTTATTTAGCTGCTCAAAGTTAATATATGGGCAGAATGGCTTCAAGCCATGTAAATCACATCTGCTAGTCACATTTTGCATTCATCTTCAGTCTGTAACTACAATGCCTCTTCCACAGCTTCAGGGAGTTTGGCGGGCTCCCACATTATTGTCCAATTCCACTTCCTGACACATGTGGGATTGGGAATCAGTCCTCTGCGCCTGTTGATTTAAGTGTTTTGGGAGGCAGAACAAGACAAAAATACCAACAAGCTGGGTCACCCTGTGGACTGGGTTGTTAATCGAAGCACTGACTGACGTGGCTGAGGTGAGAAAAGGGGTTTCCACTTGTCAACACCACAGAATATAACTGTCATCACATCCTAGAAGCTAAGTAGTGGACAGAGGTCTGTGACAACAGCTAGTGAAGAGGCTATGTGACCCTGACAAGGATATTAGTATCATGTGTGTTATTTCTTAAATGTTACTTCAAATAGAAAAATTTCAAATAATTTTTTAAAATAAACACAGCAAATAGAAACAGAACTTATGTAACATTCATGTTGCTATGTAAAGGGGGCATTTGGCTGACGCTCTTATCCAGAGCAACTTACAATCATTAGTTACAGGGACAGTCCCCCTGGAGGGTTAAGTGTCTTGCTCAAGGACACAGTGGTAGAGACCTACCTTGAGGTCTCCTTATGAAGTTTACTATCAGAGTAAACACTGACTCTCAGATCAGATGGACACAGCTGAGAAGATATGGAATAAAATTCACCGCAGTGTGCACAAGCACAGTTTATGTGATAGGTCGTTTCAGATGATAAGTGTTCTGTGCTTTGCTCGTCTTGAGGCTGAGCACACAGTGGCGTTTACTCACTGTTGTATTTGAACAGTGCTACCCCAGCAGCACAAACACACTGTAGACTAGTTTGAAAACCATCCACCTGACACAAAGTCAGCAGCAAACTGTACAAACTGGGCAGCTGGTGGCCTGGTGGTTAGGGAGTTGCCCCTGCAATTGGAAGGTTGTGGGTTCAAATTCTAGGACTGCCAGTGGAACCCCTGAGATACCCTTGAGCAAGGTATTGTCCCCACACACTGCTCCCCAAGTGCTGCACTAGTATGTTCTAGTAGTATGTTCACACTACAAGAGGCCGCTTTACTTTACAAACACCTGGATTTTGGACTTCCTGAAGGAAAGGCCTCAGTCAGACTGTAGAGGCACAAACACTTCCAGCACCATCACAATGAGAACAGGAGCACCACAGGACTGTGTCCTTGGCCCTCTGCTCTTCACACTTCTGACACACAACTATCATCAAAGTTGCAGATGACATGGTGGAGGTGGGAACGATGATGTCTCCGCTTACACAAACGAGATGACAACGCTAGCTGCCTGGCACAAGAGCAGCAAGATCTCTCTTTTAACTCTGATAAGATGATAGTAGATGATAATAGACTTCAAGAAATCCAGCACTACTCACCCACTTCTCACCATTGATGGCACTGCTGTCAAGAGGGTTAAAAACACCAATTTCCTGGGTATCCACATCACAGAGGACCTCTCTTTGTCCCCTCTCTTTATCTCCAGCATCTGCACTTTTTGTGGAGGCTGACGAGAGTGAGCCTTCTCCCACCAATCCTCACCAAATTCTACAAAAGTACCATTGAAAGTCTGCCCTCCAGTTGCATCACTGCCAGTATGAAAAACTGTAATGTTTTGGACTGTAACTCACCGCAGCAGATAGCGAGAGCAGCCGAGAAAGTTATCAGTGTGCCTCTACCTCCCCTGAAAGACGTTTACCAAACCTGCTGCTATAAGAGTGCCAGTAACATTGCGAAGGACTCTTCCCATCCATTATACAGACTCTTCTCTCTTCTGCTGTCTGGCAAATGGTAACAAAGTTTCCACTCTGGTTCTGCAAGGCTATGCAGCAGTTTCATACCGCAGGCCATCAGAACTCTCAATGCACATAAATGCACATAAATGTCTAGTCCTGGTTAACCAGTACATTTCAGTGAACTACCCCACCTTATACCTTACTTCTCATATTACACCCTGGACTTTCAATAGCACCTGCACTTTATCTTCTGTTTACTGCCACTATAGGCACACTTATGTCCTGTTACTCAGTTTGATAAGCTATAATTTACACTTACTCAGTGAGGTTCTATGCTGCTAACTGTCTCCTGTGCAATAATATACGTGTGGTGCAATATTATTCTTTCTGGAAGGATTACATCCCTTTCCCACTTTACTGTTACTCTGCTGGATTGTTTACTTACTGTCTTGTCTCGGATTTATTATTCATTCTGGAAGGTTAACATCACTTTCACGCCTTACTCTTGTACTATATTATATGTATGGTGCAATATTATTCTTTCTGGAAGGTTTACATTCCTTTCCCACTTTTCTGTTACACTGCTGTATTGTCTGCTTACTGTACTGTCCCAGATTTACATTCCATTCACATTATTGCTGCATCGCAGTGTTGTCTATTTATCGTATTGTCTCAGATTTACATCCCATTCACACCACTGTTACACTGCTATATTGTCTATTCATTGTATTGTTTCTGTCATTACTTGCACTTTGTTCAATGCTGCTAACTGCCTCCTGTGCAGTAATCATACTTAGGGTGCAACACTAGTCACTCGGGAAGGTTTACAAAGCATCCACACTATACTGTTACATTACATTACTGTTACATTGTTGTGGTGTCTATTTATTGTGTTGTTTGAATTGTTTCTGTCATAACTTGCACTCTGTTGAATGTTGAATGTTGCTATATGTTCCCTGGAGAAACGTTGTCTCATCACGCTCTGTGTACATAGCTGCTGATGACAATAAGCAAGTCTTGAACCTTGAGCCTTGAAACTGGGGCAGAGTTGACTTTGATGAATCTGGCAAGGTGGCAAAATGGAGTGGAAAAACAACAAATGAGAGAAGTGTGTGGCTCTCAAGGTAGCGTGGGGTAAGGCGAAGTGGCGCAGCTCCTTCCATATGTAAACAAAGGCATTGTAAGTGCAAAATGTTTTCACTGCTTATTATCCAAAAGCATCCATAAGCTGCAGCCTTAGCACATCTGTAAGAGCATCGAGGCTTGTTTTCTGTCTGTGCTTATGCAAACACCCGGCCATGAGAATACAGAAATCTAAACAAAACACAGAAGGAAATTTTAAGGGGATTATATATATTGTCTGTCCTCTGGGTGTGTATGTAGTGATGTCTCCTGAAAATTTGTAACAGACTTCATGGGTGGCACACTGCGATTCCAGCCTTGGGAGGGGTGTCACACACTGGCTGGGAAGTAAAACCTAAACCCAGAAACACACAGAGAACAGTGAGGGACCAAAGCTTAGACTTTATTTATACATTAGGTAAAAACAAAACCAAGGCCAACATAACAGAAGTCTATCCTGGACTGCCTTAATTCACGCTCGTGTCTCAAACTCAGCCAAACGTATTCCTCCTATGAGGTTCTGATTGCAGCTACATCTCTCCACTACCAAAATACACTCATGTACCCCCTGCTCAAAGCCACTTCGGGAGGTGTTCTGAGCAGCTCTGATACTGGGACAGTTGGTAAGATGACATCCAAAATTACTTTTTGGTTTACGAAGGAGAGGAGCTGGATCGGGAAGCAGAAGCAGTAACTTTGGGGTAATCTGGGCACAGCCACTGAGAGAGGACTCCTCTCCCATAAATCACCATATGGCATCATAGTGTGCCCAGTCCATCCACAACCATTCACTTGCCTATCCTCTTCAAACTCACAAACAACAGAAATGGCTGCCAGCTTACCAGCGAGAAATACAGAACTCAGGGCTTCCAGCTCTGACTAACTGACCATAGGACTCATGCAATAAATAGACACCACACAATGTAATGGTAATGTAATGTAACAATGTAGTGTGGACACCTTCGAGAGGGATGACAGAAAAAATACAATAAATAGACAAAAGAGTAATATAACGGTATTGTGAATGGGATGTAAATCCAAGACAATAAAATAAACAGACAATACAGCAATGTAACAGTTGTGTGAATGGAATGTAAATCTGAGACAATACAGTATGCAGTGTAACAATAAAGTGGGAAAGGTATGTAAACCTCCCAGAAAGAATAAAATTGCACCATATGTATAATATTGCTCAAGAGTATAGTGGGAAAGGGATGTAAACCTTCCAGAATGTATAATATTGCACAACATGTAAATTATTGCACAGAAGACAGCACAGAACCACACTGAGTGAGTGTAAATTATATCATATCAAATCGAGTAACAGAACGTAAGTGTGCCTGTAGTGGCAGTAAACATAGGTAATGTGCAGGTGCTATTATAAGTCCAGAGTGTAATTTGAGAGGTATGTAAGATTAGGTGGGGTTCTTCACTGGAATGGACTTTGTTTAGTTACTTTGAGTCCCTGTCTGTGTGTTCATTTTAGTTCTTTAAACTTAGCGAGTACTCCAAGTTCATTATTACCTTTTGATTAAATTCTCAAAATGCCCTAGGAAAAATGCACCAATCAGAATACTTTTCTCTATGGTATGTTAGTAGAGCTAAGCAAGCTCTCACATTGTTTAAACCTTGTCGCTGGCCTGAAGTCTTAAAGCATCAGATTTTCCACAAATGTAATTAAATGTAAGGAATTAAGGAAAGGAATCTGTCTGTGTAAAGGAGGGAATGGACAGCGACAGGGGAGAGCTGGAGCAAAAGCTGCAGCAGAATAACACCAGGGACATGTGGAAGGGCATGTAGAAAATCAAGGGCTTCACGTCTAGCAGCCAGAGAACTGATGGAGACGTTGAGAGGGCTAATAACCTTAAAGTGTTTTTTAACAGGTTCAACAATAGGCCTCAGCCCAGCATTTACTCCTGCTTCAGCATGACCCTCATGGCACCCAGCGCTCCTCCCACTTCCTCTATCAGTGCCTCACCAAAATGCTGCTCCCCATCCTACCTCTCTCCTTCTCCTGCCATCTCACGTGCTAGAGCCTCCACTCACACTACTGCCGATAATGACTCTGAAAACCGGACCATCTATGACTGAGGACCAAGTGAGGAAAGAACTACACATTCATGGCACCAAGCCCAGATGGCATAAGCCCATAAGTTCTGTGCCTCCCAGATATGTGAAATACTGTTGAGGATCTTCAACTATCAAGAAAATACCTGTGTTGTGGAAACATCATATCTGGTTCCTGTGCCGAAGAAGTTGTGCCCTAGTGCCAGATCAGACGACAGGCCAGTTGCACTCACTTCATTAAGGTCTTCGAGAGACTGGTCCTGAACACCCTCCACCCCCTGGTTAGGCCAGCACTAGATCCTCTTCAGCTTGCCTTCCAGGCCAAGACTGGAGTGGATGATGGCATCAGCTACCTGCTGCAGAATGCCTACAACAACCTAGGAGGATCCCCGAGGATCATGTTCTTTGATTTCTCCAGTGCCTTCAGTGCCAACACCATTCACCAGCCCAGCTGGGAAGTAAGGTGTCTGCTATGCAGGTTCATTCTCCCTTAGCCTCATAGATTATGGACTATCTGACTGAAAGGCCACAGTATGTGAGGCTACAGGGCTGTGTGTCTGACACAGTGGAGGCCAGCACTATTTTCTATGCTGTGGTGTACTGGGGTGGCAGCATGAAAGTGGCAGACACCAAGAAGCTCAATAAGCTGTTCAGGAAAGCGGGCTTAGTGGTGGGTGAGGAACTCGACAGCTTGGAACCGTGGCTGAGAGGAAAACATTGTCTAGGCATCAGTCCATCTTGGACAATCCTAATCATCTACTCCACAGTGTTGTGCTTGAACAGAGAAGCACTTTTAGCCGTAGACTCACCAGCATAAAGTGCTGCACTGAACACCACCGAAAATCCTTCCTCCTCACAGCCATCATCTATAACTCCTCCCCCTGTCACACACCCACACAATAATCTGAACAATACCTACTGCTGCTCAGATTTTGTATCGTGTGCTAAACCATTATCATTACGTGCAATATCTTTATCATTATGTGCAATAGTTTATTATGTGCAATATCACTACTCATGTCACCATTGCATGCAATAACAGACTCGGTATAGATTCTGAAAACGTTTTTTTATTGAGAGGATGAGAAGAGTGATCAAGGCTTTTCGACTGGTCCACTTTAAGTGACGGTTGATACTGTTAAGTGCTAATAGTAATAGTGTAGGCTCATAAAACTGTAGGTTCGTGTTCAGCCATTACATTTTAGAAAAAACAGCAAATACTCACGGAAGATTACTCCAAACATTTAAAAGGTGACACTAGATAAACTAGTAGACTATTGACCATAAAAATGGGCCATAGACAGCATCAGAGGTTAAAAGCTTTTTACCTATCAGATGGGGATAAGGTTGAGCCTGTACCCATTGTAAAAATCACATAGAATTTTGCACTAGCCCATACTTGAGGGCTCTCTAGTCAGTTTCTTCCCTTATCACTATGATCCACTAATAACAGCTGATAAGCAGTTAAGTGCCAAGAAAACACTTGAGTGTTCAGAATGACTTTTCCAAGACACAGATAGTCTTCTTCTCTATACTGTAACAGACTTAGCTGGGGCTTTTGCCGTTGAGTGCCACACTGAAGGAAGTTTGGTCTGAGAGAAACTTTGAGCTAAAATTCAAGCACACAGTGAAGTCAGATCACTCATATTACATCAGTTATATGAGCATGAGTAAGTGGGTTACTGCAGAGGCAGAGGAAAGGACCTCTCTAACTAAAGTAAGAACGGTAATATGTGCTGCCCTGGGGCTGAGTGGCCTTTATGTCACTTGATAGAGTCATTTTCTATGATTCAGTAGGGCACACCTGGAGACCAAGATAAGAGCTGTCACATACTTTCCAGTGAGATGCACTGCCTGTTGGTCATTTGGGTAGACATGAAAAAGAACTGGCTAAAAAATTGGCTCCAAAGACAAGAATGCTGAAATGTAAACATGCAGTTTTGGGAAACATGTATTCACACACTTTTGTCTTGGTTTGTAATATGCCTGAAGTACGTGTATCCACTTCGAGTGCACACACATCATGTCCTTTGACTTTGTACTTATAACTATAAACAAAAAACGACGTCTTCATAGACATGAACAAAGATATGTGTAAAAAAAAGTAAGATTAGTACTTCGATGCAAAGCCATTGATAGCCATTGCAGCTTTGGTCATACTCTATGGTCAGAAGTAATGAGCTCTTTAAGGCATTGTGGTTCTAATGTGGTTCATTGCTCTTGGCAAACCGTACTGATTTCCCTCCGCTGGATTTGCAGCTTCAGAATCCTCTGTGGAATTCAAGTCAGGAGATTGGCTAGGCACACAAGCACCTTCACCTGCTTTTTAAGAAACCAGTCTTGAGATATCATGTTCTTGGAATTATATACCTTCTTTCTCCAAACATGGCAAGCTGAATTATTGTCAAAGAGTTGTTATTGCATTGCTTGCCAGGCCTCAGGTTATTAGAGAAAAGTGCAGTGAATGAGAATGGTCCTCTGTCTGTCAGAATTAAGAACAGGCTCTCAGCTGTTTTTCACAGCTCATTTTTTCTGTGTACTGAAAATGTGCTCAGACAGTGTGCAGGTGGCAAAGAGGAAAAGCAGCTTTTTTAGTGGAATGTGACTCTCACGTGCCTAACATGCACACACCTCCCACAACAGTATTGT
Source organism: Brycinus macrolepidotus (assembly GCA_037974445.1). Taxonomy (NCBI): domain Eukaryota; kingdom Metazoa; phylum Chordata; class Actinopteri; order Characiformes; family Alestidae; genus Brycinus; species Brycinus macrolepidotus. The sequence goes on along the minus strand of JBBPCZ010070192.1, from coordinate 3,673 downwards.
CAATCTGCGATTACCAGACAGTGATATATTGCACACATTACAAGAACACTTTCTCTTTGTCTAATTGTTCAGTGTGTGCCCCTACAAAAAAAAACAAACAAAAAATCCCCAATAAATTCTGTAAATGACGGTAAGCGATTTTATAACATAGGGTTTCTCAACATTTTTTCCTTCACTGTGGAAAAAAAAAAGATAATTGACCCACTCTCCAACTCCTTAAACACAGTTGTCAAAAATGTAGCTAAATAACTGCCCCTGAATGTTATCAAATTACAATAAGCAGATAATTTATTATTTACATCAGGGGTGGGTGATATGGTGGTATTTTACTGTTATCATGATAAGCAATTTCTTTTGTGTTATGTAAACTTGATTCTAGTTCTGATTCTTTGTCATGCTTTCACGCTTTTCTGAGCATACTGTGAATTTTTTCTGCACTTAAGAAATGCGGGGGGCGAACAAATTATTTTGAAAAGTGGAGGAGACACATCGCCCCCCTGCTATAAAGGTCATTATCGTTACAGTTATCTTTTAAAGATGATCAGAGATCTACTCTAACTTGGGGAGGGTTGGGGGGGCTGGTTAGGGAGTTGCCCCTGTGATCAGAAGGCTGTGGGTTCAAATCCCAGGACTGCTACTGGCACCACTGAGGTACACTTGGTATTGTCCCCACACACTGCTCCCTGGGTCCCCCCTGTTGGTGGCAGCCCACTGCTTTACTTGATGGATGGGTTAAATGCAGAGAAAAAAATTCACATTGTTCAAACTGTGTGCTGTGCTTTGCTGTGTTATAAGTGGCCATTTCACTTTAAATTCAAATGAAAAGGAACTGGTTCAAATGTTTTGATCACCTAAAATATGCTTTTGTCCCAGGGGGTGCATAGAGCAGAAAGGGCAATTGCTCAGTAGTGCCAAACCAGTAGGGGCCACTAATCTGCTGTCAGTTTAATTATGTTTTTTGGGCCACAAGCATCAACAAACTGCAGATGCACCTTATGAAAGTTTATAACTAAAATTATAAAAAGGTCAGTTTTTAAATGACTTTCTTTTTACAGTCCCTCAGGTTCTAGGTATTAACTGGGTACAAAGTACTGTGTTATAATTTTGGGTAAAACTGTGGTATACACAAAGACCATCTAACTACATTGGACTGAAAAACAAATTAAAGCTATTAAGCAGATAAAGGGTGTAGAAAAATATCTCACAACTGAACAGTTAAACATATACACTAAATTTGCTGTGAAATCACATGGTTTTAGCACTAAAGTAAAGGATATAGACCCTGTAAAACCAAAGTAAGAGTCATTGCTTTCTTTCACAGTCCAGATCCAAGTATATACTCTGCACTCTTAGGCCTTTTTTGTACTGCAGTTTTACCCCACATAATTACCTGCTACTTAAACACCAGACATTTAGAGTGTGTGTAAAATTTAGAGTGTTTGTAATTACCAACTTGTTACGCCAAATAATTGCGAATGAGGTATTTTACAGTGTCCTTTATTAGCTAAATCTAGAACAGATTAGATATATTAGTCTAATTTAGTTAGACTTCACTGGGGTCGCAGGTACCTAGAGCCTATCCCGGGGTCTATGGGCGTGAGGCAGGGACTCACCCTGGGCGGGGCACTAGCCCACACACCATCCGCCCACACCTACAGCCAATACAGAATCCCCAATTCACCTGACATGCATGTCTTTGGACTGTGGGAGAATTTGAAGACCCTGAAGGAAACCCACGCCACCATGAGGAGAACATGCAAACTCCACACACACACACACACACACACGTGTGTGCACACGCACACACACACACACACACACACACACACACACACACGTGTGTGCACACACACACACAAGGCCAGGAACTGAATTTGAACCCCCAGCCTTGGAGATGTGAGGCAACAGTGCTACCCACTGTGACACCATGAGGCCTAGATTACCTGGTAACTTGTAATTATTTTACCAAAAATAATAATGGAACTTATCATCATGTGACTTAAAAAATGTACTGTACAGTTTGTATCTTACATTTATCCAGTTAATGCTTAAAACATAAGTAAAGGAAAATCTATCAAGAAAGGCTTATATTTATTGTTTATTTATTTGTTCTTTGTTCATTTATTTAAGCAAGCCAGCCAATCAGAATTAGCAGGGAGCAGCACAGTGGTAGCACTGTCGCCTCACAGCAAGAAGGTCTTGGGTTTGATTCCTGGCCGAGGGGGCCACGGGTTCTATGTGGAGTTTGAATGTTCTTCCTATATTCGTGTGGGTTTCCACAGTCTAAAGACATGCATGTCAGGTGATTTGGAAATGCTAAATTGCCTCTTTGACTGTGTTTGTCTGTGTTTCTGCTCTATGTCAAATTGCCCATGTTGTTTCTCTGCCTTTTGCCCTATGATTGCCGAAACCCTGGTTAAGCAGTTCAGATAATGGATGGTATTAGCATGCGAATCATCCTACTCATGTCCAACTATACTGAGGCTGTCCAAGTTTGGAGGGTCGAGCAGCGCTACAAGAAGGTTTAAGAGGAAACTTGCACTGACTCAGCAAAAATGCAATCAGTGGCTCTGCTGGATCACAAAAAAAGTCTTGGGCTTTCTCCATCTAGAATGGTCTGTCATTTTTGCCATTTTCGTCTTTATGTTTTCTGTTGCTTTTGAGTGTGGATAACGAAATAAATTGACAACTTGACTTGACTTGACTTACTCAGGCAGAAACATCAAAGACAGCCTGAAATGTCCCTGTTTCAGCAACCTACTGCCTCTGCTTCTGCCCTGAGCGCTGAGCTGGCTTGAGGAGAAAGCCCGCAAAAAAAGTTTGCACGTCCCATTTCGAGCCCTAGTGCCTTGTACACTGCACTGTGAAGAAACCCTTACAAAGAATGCATCAATTATTTAAAATCAAATGCATGAATTATTGGACTTTAATAATGGTTAGTAGCAAGAGGCTTATTTATTATTCAACAAACATCTTAATGAAAAGACAGATTTCATTTTAGGTTGAAAGTAGGGCGTGCTGCTATTTAACTGACAGGGTTCATGACTCATATATAGTGATTATAGAGAGATTTTCCTCATGCAAAGTTGCCCTAATCTTTGTCTATGTGTTTTTTCTAAATGTGTATTAATAACTTGTGCACTTCATAAATACTGTATCAAACCTAATGATGCCTAATCTTGATCTTTCGCAAATTGGGGTGGTCAAGGAATTGCTAAGGATCTAAATTATAATAATGTTTTCCACTGAATTAACGTCAATACACATACAGTCAGAGCTTGGGCACCCCTGGTCAACTGGTTATGTTTTGTTGATTTCGGAAATAAGTAATATACTGAGAACACACTTTTACTGCACAATTACTGTTTTTTGCCGAATTAAACATATAGCGGAGAAAATAAAACAAGGACTGAGCGGTATATGGCACATTTTATATTTTGTTTTATTTCTTTGTAATGCGTTAAACAAATATATATACAATATGGACAAAAAGTATTGGGGCGCCTGAACTTTACAACAACAGGGACTTTAATGACATTGCATTCAAATACATAGACTTTAATATGGAGCTGCCCCCGCCATTGCAGCTATAACATCTTCCACTCTTCTTGGAAGGCTTTCCACAAGATTTTGGAGAGTTTCTGTGGGAATTTGTGTCCATTCATTCTGTAGA
>JBBPCZ010070170.1:0-12043 GCA_037974445.1 Brycinus macrolepidotus | reverse complement strand
ACTGGTAGCCCTTCGTATGGCTCAGTACCCGTGAAGTAGCTCTCAGTTTCAAAAAGGTTGGTGACCCCTGCCTTAGAGTATGTGAACAATTTCTAAAGGACACACCAGAGATCCAAACAGAATGAATGGCTGGACTGTACTTACCTCCCTGCTGGTCCAGCATAGTCATGGTTTTAACTCCAGTCTCCTTGCTCTAAAAATCCAGATGTTCAAGAAATGTGTGAGAAGATGACTTAGCTTCACTTGATCTTTGATCTCACTTGAGTTATCACTAATTTATGTTCATAAGAAATTCATAGATTCAGAGACAAAGGAAACCAATTTTTGCTTAAAAGAACATTCAACTTAATGACTGGACTTGGGCTAGTGTAAGGGAATCTGGGAAAGTAAACGCAAAAGCTCTCACCTCCTCTGCCATCTGTAGCATTCGCCTAGTGCTCTCCAGAGACTGGAAAGAAAAATAAATCAGTTCTTCTCAGTCACTATTAGATATTCAGTGCTCCGTAACGTCTACTGAGGAGATCTTTATGTGTCATATACAAACACACAGGGATCTGATATGCAAAACACGACCTTGGAGGCTTTGTGTGACTGCATTACTGTTTTGAAAATGTGTCAACAAATTCATGCAACATTCCTTTATTGAAATTGAGCTTGGTAGCTTTATTGAAGCTGAGCTTTGTCAAAGCTACCTGTTGTAGCTCAGTGGGTAAATTTTTTGCCCTCCACTACCCAAACCCCACCCAATCACACCATGCTACAACAACAGGAGTCCTTGGGATAGACTCCTAACATGATATTAGCCTGTAACATGGATAAACTGTCAGGTGTTCTTTATGAGTGTTTGTCAAATGTTCCAAATGTAAATGTAATTGGTAACAGAGGCAAGTAAAGTTTCATTATATTCCTTTCAACATAACCACAATGTAGACATTCATTTTCAAGCAATTACACACAGCACTGGTGTACTTTTGTCTGGGCGCACACAAACATTGCTAAGTAGAACTGACTGATGCCAGAGGGGTCACTGGGGGTGGTAAATGAATGATTGGAAACTGCTTATTCCATGTTTTTGAATAGAGAGGACCAAACTTCTTTCCCAACGTTTGCCATTTGCTGCAGTGGTAAAACAAGCAGTGGTAGGGAATACTGTATTCACATAACTGAAGTTTAAGAATACTGTTCATGAAAACATACCATTACAAATTTAAGCGTGTTTTAAACACTTTTTAGGGTTAAATAGCCAACACCATCAACCTGCATATAACCCACTGATCGTAGCAACATTTACAAGGCTGCATAGCACCACCAGTGGTGTAGCATCGCTGTTTACATGAATTCTGTTATGAGGCACAGAACAACGGTTCCTTTATCACTACATTCAGCTTGACACAATATGGTGACAAATTAACTGTCTGACCCTTTTTTAAATGATCATTGGCTGTAAATAAAATGTACCAAAAGACAGTTACTACACCTAATAACATTTGAAGATAAAATGATAAATTTTCTTTACAAAAACAGGCATGTATACCTTGTAACATCTGTATAAATCACAATACTCCTTTACATCAAAAGATGTTTCAACATATTTCTGGTGTTTTCGAATTTCATTTTAAAATGAAGCCACACTTTCCACTGCTTCTTCCTCTTCCACAATGTCTTCTTGTCCAAAGTTTGATGTCATGACATGTGAGTTCTTTGCAATGTGCGACAGGCGCTATCAAAACTTAGCTCCACAGGACAGCTGTAGAGAGACTGACCATTAAAACTATGAGGTCATGCGAATTGGGTGGAGATTGAACTTGAAGTCAAGAATTTAAACTTTAAAACTTGTCAGGCAGGACTGTACAGGTACCTTACTAACAAAAGAGAAGGAAATGAAAAACAAACCATTTCATTTCCTGTTCTCAAATTTGACTACAGTTCACTCGCTGACCCTTACACTGGAAAACAACATGCCTAAGGTGCTTGTTATACAATTAAACTATAAAATGCTAAAAGAAGCACAAAATTAAGGTAGCAAAAGTAGTAGCAAAATGTTATGTTATTAGTTTACCCCATGTTGCCCATGCTGTTCTTCTGTGGGCAGAGGGAGTCTTTCATGTTATTGGTACCCAACATGGGTTATGCACTGCAGAAAAAGCTCAGCTCTCAAGAGGCGCAGACAGAGAGAAAATGCAGGGAGAGAAAAACCAGAAGAAAAAAGATTAGGAAATGTGGTTACACACTGGCAAAAAGTAGGCAACTACAAGTGTCAGTTACTGCTGAACAGAAAAGTTACCACAGAGAGAGACAGAGAGCAAGTGCAGAGAGACAGCTAAAAAGTTAGTTAGTTAGAAAGAAACTAGTGCAATAAAGAAAACATAACCGTGATTATTACAGTGTGTGTAAGCGTTACCAGAAATCTGAACACCTAAAACAGCTCAGTTTTAGGCATTCTGTGTAACACAATAACAGATGGCATGCATACCTCATCAGTCACTTGGTTGGCTCTCAGTGTTATTTGCTCCACCGACATGTCTTCCATCTTGCTGGTGTCGATATTGGCTGACCTGCCTGCAGCACTAAGCTCTACACTTTGGGGTCTGAGGGTCAGAAGTGAGAGGTTGAAATCTATTAGGTACTCATACGAAATTAACAGAAATCCCCAAAACCACACCTTTCCCAACACAAAGGATTAGAAAGCCCATTTGATTTGCAGATGTTAGATAGTTAGAGAACACATTTTACATTACAATTACAAACATTTTGTTTTAACATTTTAGATATAAAATGAACAATCACCCATGTCTGGCACCAGGTTTGTTGAGTCAGTTTAAGCTTTAAGAAGTAAAAGGTATGAAAAGAAATTCTTCCCCTGGAATGCGACAGAAAAGAGGAAAGAAAGGGATAAGAGCATCTCTGACATAGATAAACACGGACAAAGAAAGATTTTTTATCCTTTGTCTGTTGGCTATGTTAATGTAATTAAATTTATAATTTATCTATTAAAAATTATTCACAGACTTTCCTTTTGTGCTCACTAACTAACCACCCAACCAACATTACTACTGTGGCTTAACCGCTGCCTGAATGATCTAGCTACCTAAAAAGTTAACTTTCAGTGTGGTGTCATTTCACTTAAATATTTGGTAGGTTAACCTTAGCGCCACTGAAAATGAGATGAGTACAATTTTCGAACAAATCCCATTATTTTATTATTTATTTTTATTATAATTATATCCAACAGGGCTCAGTGGATATGAAACCAGCTAGTACACTCTCTTGCTAAAGATAACCAACTAGCAGTAGCTAGGATTAGCTTTAGGATTAGGAACCCTCAATTCAACAAATTTCTCACATCTCCAGGGCAATCCATGAAGCTAAAGGGTTTTGGGGTCAAGGTTAACACAAACTGATTTTGAATATTTTAATGTATGCTGTATCACCAAGTGAGCAGCTAAGTTACTAGCAAGCAAGTATGGAGTACATCCCATTGGAATACCTGTAATAATTATCCTTTTTAAATTTCCATTTCCAGGAAGCATATACGGACAAATCTGTCGTCGTAAAATTCACTGTTGTGTTTAAAAATGCATTTATATATACTGATCACCTCTATTACACAATAAACTCCATAAGTCACTTTGAAACTGTATGTCTATATGTACAGTGATTATCTAGCTCATTTGGGGCTTTTGAACAGTTATTTCAATTATTTAGAGCTGTTGTAGCTTAGTGTTTGAGGCTGGCAGAGGGCTGTATTCTTTCCCATTTGACCCATCTGTATGATTGTACTTTTTTGTCCTTGTGTTGTTCAAATCCTCATTTAATTTAATAAGCTGATGAATACTGAATTTTTTACAGGACTGCTGATTTACTGTATATAGAATTTACTGTATTTTTATATTAACCTTATATAAAATTTACCTTTACACAGGAAAAGATAGCCTGCAGTGGATTTCTTGCAATGCATCATGTAAACATCAAATTCAAATGATCACAGTTAATCAATAAGTGAAGGAGACAGGTGGATGAACTGGGAAGTCAGTTTGCTGAACAAGTTGGCACAAGAAGACATACCATAATTTTCTAATATTTATCTACTAGCTTCAGCTAGGGCAGGCCTCTAACTAAATACTGACACTCAGTGGTTAAAAGTAATAGAAGGGTATATAGTAGGTCCGTTTCTTTTCAGTGACCAAAGAAGTGTTACGATACGGTAGGACATTACTGGCGTTTGACAAATTTTGGAAACATTCTGACCAAAATTTCAAACACTATTGAATTTAATGAATTCCTCAAAACTGATTTTGAATTCTTAGAGAATAACATTAATGAGAGATACCACTCGTGTTTCTCTGACAGTCTATAAATAAGTCATTATTATTACAGGTCTCAAATTTTCTAGCGGGGCCCCTGCTTTAAGAATTGGCCAAATACTTTCTTTAGCGTACAGTACAGAAACAATAAAAGTGTTAAAACAGCTTGTGAGGAACCTATGTAACAAGAAGTTCTATGTGGTGTATTAGTGTGAGTAAGTGTAAAACGGAGTGTGAAAGTTACACTTATTTGACCCATAAATATAAACAACACAGTCCAGGTCTTCAGTTATATGTTTGCTTATACCTTTCAGTAAACTAGGGGAATAATAGTAGGGATGTTAACTGGTTACAACTAACATTATCTGAAAACTTAGTTCCAAAAAATGTAAGTCTGACATTGACAAAATTATTATTAGTTAAACAAATCAAAGTTATGTCATGTGGTCTCCATAATGCAGATGAGCAAATCAATGAGTAATAAAGCAAATTTCTTTTAGGTGGTGTGTGAGCCCACTGACCAATATCAGACTGAACCTGATACATAAATATATCAACTGTATAATTTGGCACATGAAAAGTCCACATTTATAAATTAATCTGATACATTTAATATAATAGTTTGTCAACATCAAGCAGCCCCAATTCACAGGAGAGACCTTAATTTTTCTTTGCTGCAAACCTCAATCTTGTCACTCTGGTTTTGAATGACCTATGGAGCAGAGGTAAAACAGATACAAAGAGAAGACAATGCCCAATGTACTTTGCTAAACACCAATTTAGCATATATGCAGGATTAGTTTTTTCCATGTCTCTTTGGGTTTTAATAGCAATTAGTAATCTAACCTACAACCTACAAGATTTGCAGACCAACTCAGACTGCCTTATCACCAACATACTCCCTCATTACACTTGCACACACAAAGACTTTCATTATAACTTCTCTAAGTAGAGAAACGTATTTCCAGTTTTTCTTCATAAACTGGTTTTCCAAGATGTCGGGTCTTACCCACTGGCACAATGACATTTTTTTTTCAGTGCCAGAGTGAACTACAGAGTGTAACGCCTTACATTTACGGCAACTTATCCAGAGCGACGTACATCAGTGGTTAAGTAGCGCACATCTGTTCGTCATACCTGTAAAGTTAGGCTCAAATCAACATCTGCTTCTTAACCAAGTTACTACCAACTAAGTTACACACCTTAACAAACCCTGTCAAAAAGAAAAATTCAGAGGTTAATACACAGTGAGCAAAACACATGGACAAGAGTTAAGAGGGTAAGTGACCAAGGGATTATTTATGTTTATTTTGTGTTATTTTATTATTTATTATCTTAATTTATTTATAATATTATTATTTTCATATATAGAAAAAATATGCAAGCGATAAGCCTGAAGACTAGTTAATCCCCTAGGTGCTCCTTGAATAGGAAAACCTAATGGACTAATTTTAGGACAGGTAAGGGATAGGTGAGTTTACACCAAGTCAAGATCTCCACTTTTAAAAAGATGAGGAAACTCGGAACTGCTAAAAGTTAATAAACTATATGCCTCACAGTGAGTCGTCCCACATAAACACACACAGGAAATATAAATGTCTTCTCTTAATTATAACTACGACGTCAAATAGCACAGTGTAAGGTTAACACAACAGTCAGGCATGACGTTGGTGGTTTGAAGCTTCACCCACACCCAGAAGAAAACTGCGCCTTACCCTGAAGAGCTCCAGCTCAACTTTTTAGTAGAGAAGAAATTTATTTTACCCAGAGCGTTGAAGTCCCATCACCTTGTTTGCTCTGTTTGACTCTCATTTTTCATACTTACTGTTTACTCATGGTGTTTCCCCGTCTTCTTTTGTTCTAACTGGCAAAAATATTTGCGTGTTTACACCGTGAAAGCAAACCAATGGCGAGTAGTATCTCAGTATCTCAGTGCATGCTAGCTGGCTAGTGTCAGTTCCTCTTTACTTTTGGAAGAGTATCAGAGTATAAACATCTCGTCTTACTCTATATAATGAACGTTGTGAGTGGTGGCACAAAGCCGTTCACTTGCTACTTACTAGGGTAGGATCAAATATGAGTCCTTGTAAGTCCCTGTAAGTCTCCGACTTAAGTAAAGTTTCTTATCTTCTGCGATCAGCGATTTCCGAAATTCCTTCAGTGCTAACAGCGCTGCGCATGTCTGGTTACACGACAGGCAGCGAGGGTGCGCATGCGCAAACGAGAACAGCCGCTTGCTTTGAACGGCAGGTGGCGCTATAACTCCAGCCACGGCTTTAGAACTGGCTTAAGTGAAGTAACGTGACCATTTGTCATACATGCTGTTCACGCAGTACATCGTGTGAACAGCACGAAATTCTTTCTCTCTCAGTGGTGCCACTAGCAGTCCTGGGATTCGAACCCACGACCTTCTGATCGTAGGGGCAACTCCCTAACCACCAGACCACCAACTGCCCGAATAAGTGAATTAAAGACAAATGGTCACTTAAGTGAAGTGACCATTTGTCATACGTGAATACTGTGAACAGAACGAAATTCTTACTCTGCGTTTAACCCATTCACCAAGTGAAACAGCAGGCAGCCAGGAACACGGCGCCCGGGGAGCAGTGTGTGGGGACTGTACCTTGCTCAAGGGTACCTCAGTGGTGCCACTAGCAGTCTTGGGATTCAAACCCACAACCTTCTGATAACAGGGGCGACTCACTAAACACCAGACCACCAACTGCCCCATAATGTACCCTATCAGAATCAGAATCGGAATAGAGTTTATTTCTATGTATGTTCACACACAAAATGTGCGCCCTGCGGTGGATTGGCGCCCCGCCCAGGGTGATTCCGTTTTTGGTATATTGCGAATTTAAACACTACTCTACTGACCATTAATAATCAAATGTTCATTAACCTCTAACGTGATGAATTAACCTCTAACAGTTTTGTTCACATTTGGATTATTCACTTTGATTTAATCATTCTTATACTCAGGATAGTTGATTGGGGATATTTAATACAGGATATTAAGGGTGGTAGTAGCCTAGTGGGTAAAACACTTGCCTGTGAACCCGATGACCACAACGTTGCAAGTTTCTACCACTGTGTCCTTGACCAAGACACTTAACCCTCAGTTGCTCCAGGGGGACTGTCCCTGTAACTAATGATTGTAAGTCGCTCTGGATAAGGGCATCTGCCCAATGCCACTTTAATCTCTACAAAAAATGGTTCGAATTGCGTCGTCACTGAAGAACGTGATGACGTGACTGTACGCAGCAAAGTAGGAAGTGTAGTTTGAAACTTTTTTAAACAGTGGCAGGTTTCGCCTGTATGATATTTAAAAAAGAGGTTGGCCCACATTTTCCAAAGATGTTTTTCATAAAGGAGACTGATTCAGCGTAACAGACGAGGCTGCTGCTGGCTGTAAAGTGCACATGTGTTACTGTTATATCGAGAGTGAATTGTTGGCTAACTTAGTTAGCTTAGCTGGTTGCAACTCTCGCCTGGCTACTAAAGAGCTAGGCTAGGTAGCTTCCTAGATTTGTTTTATTTTTGTGTCACACCCAGGTTTGTTATGACCGTGCCGCACATAGCCTTTTCGCTACGCGGTGGTGGTGTTTGATTCAATATTTAAGTTTAGAGCTGCTATTTTACCTGTTTTATACTGCTGTACTGTTTACACTTGCTACACTGTCTATACTGGTTATACTGTTTACACTGGCTATACAGTCTATACTGGTTATACTATTTACACTGGCTATACTGTCAATATTGTTTATAGTGTTTAGACTGGCCATACTGCCTATACTGGTCATACTGATTGAAAAAATGTGCAATGTATTAGAGGACTGTGCAATCATTGCACATTTTATTTTACTTATATTTATATACAGTGCACCGAGAGCTGTACACACACTCAGGACAGGTTAAATCTCACTTCTATCTTATCTTATTCCGTACTTCTTTATATGTACTCTTTTGTTTGTTGCACAGTGTCTCATGTCTGTTGCACTGTGTGTACACTGTGGAACCTGAGCTTCGCCATTTCGTCTCTTTGTATACTTTGTATACTCTTTGTATGACTTTGACTTTGACAGTCATGCACTTTCTAAGGATTTCCCAGTTCTGGAGGTGTCCACCTCTTGTAAACAAAAGGCTCAAGACCAAAGAATAATGGCAGATTACATATCAGATGAAGAAACTTGTACATCATCACTTGTACAATTAAAAATACTCTGACTGGCAGTGGGAAATTCACATTATTTTTGTTCTTGAGCTGGTTAGCCTCAGCCTGGCTCATTACTTCGTAATGTAACCTTTTACTAACGTTCAGTCTTCTTTTTGTGCTCTTGGTTCAGATTTGGATGTTTGGTTTTGGCAACATGGAAGAGAGGAAGATTAAACGAAAGAGTCCCAGAACATCGACCAACCAGCCTGGTCCTCCAGTCACTGCCCGAAAGACCGTCACCTCCAGCAGCAGAGCCTTGGGGTTCACCGGGATGGGTACACACTCTAATCAGAAGAGCAGATACCGCAGGTGGGTGATGACTCTGGAGAAAGAACAGAATTAAGTTTGATCATAAAATTAAATGTCTTGTGGACACTTGTCTGTTATTTACTGTTTGTCTGCTAAGTAGACCTCAGTGATCTGTTTTATCTGCATTATTGTATAATGCCTAATCTCTAAGCCAAGTACAATCCAGTCTTGCACATACCCCAGTCATATTTCAGAGTTTTCTTCTAGTGAAACTTTGTGTCAACTAGTATCAGTCATGTAATAACACTTTGCATAATACTCTTGCATTCAGTTTAGAGAAACCTATAAGAAATTGTGTCATGACTACAGAGGAAAACTGTAAAATGTGCTAAAAATACACAGTTAAAAAGGAACAAAAAAGAGTGACTTTTTTTCTTTTGGGTGTCTTGTAGAGGAGTGAGAGATAAACCAAGGCCACAGAATCAGTCGAGTAAGAGTAACCAGTCTGCTCCTATCCAGCACTCCTTCCTCACAGACGTATCTGATGTGCAGGAGATGGAGAAAGGCCTGCTAAGCCTCCTCAATGATTTCCACTCTGGCAAGCTCCAGGCCTTTGGTGAGCTGCTACTCTTACCCACAACTGTATCCTCATAGTGACTAATTGCCTTAGTTTTCTTTATTCTTCAGGAACAGGAAAACTAGACATCTTCTCTCAAATCTTTTTGGTTGTACAAAAGGTAATGAGTGTTCCATTGATCAAATGGAGCATGTGCGAGAGATGCAGGAGAAACTAGCTCGACTTCACTTTGACCTCTATGGAGAAGTGGATGAAATGCCAGAGGACCAGCGCAAGGTTGCCTGTGACACCAACATGGACAAACTTCTATTGAATGTAAGTGCTGTTTTGATTGGCTCAGCAAGTAATACTATTTTTATACATATTAAAGTCTGACACCACTGATTAACTGAATGTACCAGGATAAATAATGAAAAAACTGGCTTTTGAAGTAATTTTAAAAAATTTCATTTTTTCTATAGCTGGAGGAGTTAAGTTCTTCAATGTATCCTTTTAAAGTTGCAAGGACTCTTGTGTGGGCATACTATATAAATGGAAAAACAAGTGTGTAAGAAACTGCTTATCCTGTGATTGCAAAATCTTTTCCCTCAACCTGAGTAAAGTCAGTTGACTGTAATAAATGTATTGTTTCCCATATGGAGTTTTTTTTTTTTTCTTAACCATGATTCTCTAGACAAAAGCTGAACCTTGCTGACTGCCAAGATGCCCCCAGAACATCCAGCATGTGAACTTGTGGAGTCCTTATGCTGATGTGGAGTGTATGCATATCTATTACAGAGAAAGCGCATATTATTTAACATTGTCTTAACAGTTAGTAACACTGTTGAGAGCTACAGAGCTGGCTCACTGGACAGTTTATTAAATGCAGTATTAAAGAACAAACTTAAGCACTCATTACATTCTGAAATGCACATCTTACCCATTGGCAGGTTTGGAGTATGAGGTCATGAGTAGGCTAGCTCTTTGTTTACCACTTGAGTCGTGCAATATGAGAACATTTTGCAATGTACATCACTAATTCACTTTATCAAATTAACTTTTTTTTTTTTCATTCTTGGGACTCACATATTTTAATTTTCTTTCTTTGATTGAACACTGTGTTTTGAAATTTAATGAAAAGGCCAGGGCAAGTATTTCGGAGCAAGCCTCTTAAAAAAAAATCCCCCCAAAAGTAAATTCCATGAATATTTGCCTTATTGTTACAACCTCTGACAACAATATGCAGAGAAAAGGATAGTGCACCATAGAATACTTGGTGGAATGCTATTTTTTTTATAATGGCGTATGTATATTGCAGATGTACCTACTTTATTTTACAATGATTTACATTTCTAATATAACTGGTTGAATTTTCATGGTTTATGTGACTTGACTTTGAGAATGCCATCAATAAAAATCAAAACATAATTTGTCAAATATAATGTGTCTAGGGTTCTTGGAAAGTCTGGTGGAGAATGGCATTCTGAAGTATTTGTTTTCAGACATGGAAAACTAAATATAGAAAACACTTTGAAAAAGTTATACAGGTGCCTCTCAATAAATTAGAATATCATCGAAAAGTTAATTTATTCCAGTAATTCACTTCAAAAAAGTGAAACTCATATATAGATTCATTATACACAGAGTGATATATTTCAAGTGATTATTTCTTTTCATTTTGCTGATCATGGCCTACAGGTAATGAAAACCCAAAATTCTCAGACAGTTAGAATACTACATAAGACCAATAAAAAAAAAAAAGATTTTTATTACAGACATGTTGGCCTACTGAAAAGTATGTCCATGTACACACTCAATACTTGGTTGGGGCTCCTTTTACGTGAATTGCTGCATTAATGTGGTGTGGCATGGAAGCAATCAGCCTGTGGCATTGCTGAGGTGTTATGGAAGCTCGGGATGCTTTGATAGCAGCCTTCAGCTTGTCTGCATTTTTGAGTCTGGTGTCTCTCATCTTCCTCTTGACAATACCCCATAGATTCTTTATGGGGTTTAGGTCAGGTGAGTTTGCTAGCCAATCAAGCACAGTGATACCATGGTCATTAAACCAGGTCTTGGTACTTTTGGCATTGTGGGCAGGTGCCAAGTCCTGCTGGAAAATGAAATCAGCATCTCCATAAAGCTTGTCAGCAGAGGGAAGGATGAAGGGCTCCAAAATTTCCTGGTAGACAGGCTGTGCTGACTTGATAAAACACAGTGGACCAGCACCAGCAGAAGACATGGCTCCCCAAATCATCACTGACTGGAAACTTTACACTGGACCTGAAGCA
The DNA here is from genome assembly GCA_037974445.1 of Brycinus macrolepidotus. Lineage (NCBI taxonomy): Eukaryota > Metazoa > Chordata > Actinopteri > Characiformes > Alestidae > Brycinus > Brycinus macrolepidotus. The sequence continues at coordinate 430 of JBBPCZ010070170.1, read as the reverse complement.
ACTTGGATTCTGTGCCTCTCCACTCTTCCTCCAGACTCTGGTACCTTGATTTCCACATGAAATGCAAAATTTACTTTCATCTGAAAAGAGGACTTTGGACCACTGAGCAACAGTCCAGACTGTTTTCTCCTTCCGACTAGGGTTGCAGGGATTAACCGGTTTAACTATTAACCACGGTGTGAAACACTGCGGTTGATCCACCGTTAAGACTTTCCCAACACCGCAAAAAAAAAAAAACAAACAAACGCCGGAACCAAAGACATATAATAGCGCGACCCGCACGGACAAAAACAATACGCAAAATCATGGCTTGGTGGAGTGCACATGCAGAGGAGCTCCCAATGATGTCAGCCGTAGCAAAAAAGTACTTGTGCATTCCAGCTACTAGCGTCCCCTCTGAGAGAGTGTTCAGCAGTAGTGGCAATATCCT
>JBBPCZ010070139.1:0-12044 GCA_037974445.1 Brycinus macrolepidotus | reverse complement strand
TGGAGTCTGAGTGAGGAGGAACAGTTGGAGTCAGTAGAGGTAGTTTGTGTTGGAGTCTGAGTGAGGAGGAACAGTTAGAGTCAGTAGATGTAGTTTGTGTTCGAGTCTGAGTGAGGAGGAACACCTAGAGTCAGTAGAGGCAGTTTGTGTTGGAGTCTGAGTGAGGCGGAGTTTGAGAGTCTCTAGTCCACAGCAACAGGAACAACACTCTGCACTGGAGCTTTTGAACAGCAGTTGCCCCTGAATGGGGGAGGAGCATGTGGGAAGTCCATAGCAGCTGAACCAGTCAAGGACATTTAAAAACTTCAAACCTTGACACTCCATGATGGACCTACACTTCAAACCTTGATGCTGTATGATACGCCTTTGCTTCAGACTGTTAGTGGGAGGGGCTGTTTATATTTGGAGACAACAGACTGAACCTCCTCACAGCTTCACACTCCTTCACAACCCTCTCCTGATAAAAACCACCACACAGGTCACCTCAGGAACCCTCAGCAGAACCTGAGGAGAGCTGGAGGAGAAGCTTTCACACAGTAAACAGATTCATTTTATCCTCAGACGTCTTTTTTTCACATAATCATAAATCAAGATGGATTAATACGTACCGTTCTGTTCATTTTTATAAGACTTTTATACATTGCACTTTTATTAATAAGTCAAAATACATTATCAGCTGGATATAAACACTGGAAGTATATATTTATACAAATGTGCAGTAGAAGTTTAGAATCATTTACTAAAAAGAATTAATGTAAATATTTAATGCTGGCACTAGAGCTCCAGAGGTTGTTGGGAGTTCTATCAACATGTCTGTCTCTGTGTGGGTAGGGAGATAAGCAGTTAGTGGGCGTGGCTCTGAGCAGTCTTTGGGCGGGGTTGTGAGCTGTTGGCTGGTTTGTGAGAAGTTAGTAGGCGGGGCTCTGAGCAGTCTGTGGGCGTGGCTGTGAACTGTTATTGGGCAGATTTGTGAGAAGTTAGTGGGTGAACAGCATTTTCTTGAACATTTTAGCGCTGGCGTACGCATTTAATTGTGTTATTACAAGTTATGACTGAAGCACAGACATTCAAAATTTTTAATTTCTTGTTGTGTTGATGCTGTAGATCTTCCTTCAATATGTACTGAAAATCAAAGCCTCTCTCTGAATACTGCCAGAGTCTAGTTAGCCTGTTCGCCTGTTCTACTCCAATATGTTGCATGGAGAGAGGAGAGTGTAGAGCAGATACAGATGGCCTGCTAACAGCATCCAGAAGTCTCACATTCTAATGAAGAAGCTTCTTTGGCATTTTAAATAATACTTAAGTGTAACTGGAAAATAATTAGACCAGAGGGAATGTGTTACTTCGATCAACACGGTTGAACTGGAGCACAGTAGAACTTTCACTTCACATAGAACTGAAAGATCAGAGAGTAACAGACAAAAATGATGATAATCAAGGATTTACATAGAAAAGATATAATGTCATTTTTATATTAGTATAATTACTCGCGTAATATATTTTTTACTCACATATTTATACTGTCCTCACTGGCCTTCAGTTCGGGTCATGAATGTCAAAACACGGTCAACAAACAAGGAAAAACATACCTATAGTAGGTGCTAATTTCTGCTAGTGCCAGACGTATGTTAGCATTAATGATCAGCATGTTTTGTGGGTTCTAGGTTAAACCCGAACATCTGAAGTGTGTAAAAGTGGTTCTGTGTTGTGTGTGGAGTTTGTAATTGTCACGTTCCCAGTCAGCGGCCGCTAGAGGCCGCCTATGTTTTGTGTCATGTGGACTTTTATTTTGTCACAGGTTTGTGGGGGGTTTGTGATGTTTTGGTTCTCTGTTTATGTTCAGCTGTATGTGATTATGAGTTAAGTGATTGTGATTTCTCATTGGTTCAGTTCTGTGTATCGTGAGTATTTTAGTTCTTTGCAGTGATGTGTCCTTTGTGTATCCACCGGCACCTTACCCCTGGTCGTACTTTAAGACTTAGGTTGTGTTTTGGCCATCGAGCCTTTTGTTTTGTTTCTAGTTTCAATAAAACCCTGTACAGCATGTTGGAACTCCGCACTGGTGCCTCCTTCTTGCCCTGGTCGTACGAAGGGGTCGTGACAGTAATAGACACAAACATATATGTGAGTTTGTGTGCAGCATTTCTACAGCGACTCCTTCAATAAAGAGCCCTGGCATAGAGCTGCTGCTGTTCACCACCTGACACACACCGACTGAATAGACCACCTGACACACCCCCACTGGTTAGACCATCTGACACACTCCCACTGGTTAGACCACCTGACACACACCCATTCCTGAAAAATATTATTAATAAAATAGGAGTATTGCAGACATGTGTTTCATAAGTTCTCAGAAATCATTAGGTTTTTTCTGAAGACCTATTTTGATATGGCAGTTCACTGCTCTACACATTTCTGGTCTAAAACTACCACAAATACACAAATAGGCACCCCTTAACTGACCTATGTCAGTCTGAAGATCATGAAACGTGTGATCCTACACCAGGAAACTTGTCTGAAGGTTACCGTTCCCTCAGCATCTCTAAATAGCTCTTTTAAATAAGATGGAATGGAACAGACTGATTCGCCCGCCTCTGAAGGTCATCCTTGTAGAAGAGGAAAAGGATACGTTGGACAGGAACACAGATGAGCGCAGATAAAGTGGCAGGAACATCAGTGAGACAGAGGCGAACGTCATTCAGTAGGTTTATTTCCAAAAGGCACTCACTACATTGAATGTAATGGTTGCGCAAGTCGTAATGCGAACAGTTTCCATCAAACCGAGAATGTGCGGCCCGCATCCGAGCTTCAGCATGGACGTTTATAAATGCAAGTCTTCAGAAGCATGTACTGGTACAATCAATACCATACCATGATAATATATTAGCACAACAGCATGCTTTTAGTATCCATGTCTCTAAGTTCTTTTGAATGCTTTAAACATTTTTAAAATCTTTATAGCATCTTCATCACAAACATCAAGTCCTTTTTTGCTGCATTCACACTAGGCTACTGCGGACGAGAAGAGCATGTCGGGTGCGTAAAGCTTCACAGCGAGGCATGAAGGAGTGGGTACATGTGGGCGTGGATGTTTGGGATGGTGAGGTACTGAGACGCCCCCCGGTTTCTTTTAGTGCGGGGGGGCTTTTGGATGAATACAATTCGTGAGACACCATATACATCAGACATTTCGGTTGGACACAAACACACACACACAGGAAGGCATATTGCACAGCACAGCTTCACAGTTCTGTAATGATTTCAATCTGAAAGTAGAAAGTAAAGCAAATAAAGCTGTGGCTTGTCAGAAAGTGCTGAGTGTGGGAATGACGGGTCGGTGCCGTGTGCATTAGGGGTTGCACAACTGTTCTGTTTTACTAGTTCCTCGAAACAGAAGGCCAAATAAAAATATTCCCAGCGTCAGAGAGAAGTATTATGATAGCAGCTTGCTAAAAGAGGCTCTCTGCAGCTGTGGTCAAAACCACCTTGGTCCAGTTCAAGACAAGTCCAAGTCCAAGATTAGTCGAGACCAAATGAGAGAGTTAGGATCGAGTCCTCTTTGAGAATTACTGACCTATTTTCCAAACACACTAGAGACTACACCTACATCCTGTCCTCCTCACCTATGTGTGCTGTGTCTCCCTGCACTTGATACTGATTGGTTTGTAGGAGGGTTCTGGTTCGGACTGTGGTCCGTGGCATCTTTCACCCCTTGCTATTTTGGCTCAAACCAAACTGAACAGTCCTAAGGTCTGGACCAAACGAGGTAGGTGTGAAAACATCCAAAGATGATCATTTTACTCTATTATTATCTGTAATGATCAAAAAGCAAGTGTAGTAGAACATCACTGTAGGATCAAATGAGCCCATTATTTACTTTAAGTAGAGCCATTTCACTCCATTCACTTGGCCTGACATCATATCTGTGGTCCAAATGAAAATGACCAGCCTACATGCATCATGCAGACATGTGATTGATTACCAGATGGTTCAATGCCATGGAAATAATTAAATCAGTGCATATTTTTTGAACAAACTTGCTAAGTCGATGAATTTGTTGAGTATTTTGGCTGTTCCCATTATGCTTGGGGGGGGGTGCTTTTGTTTTGTCGATTTATTTATTTTTTTATCTATTTTAGTTGCCACGGCGGCAAAGATTTTGGTCAGCATGGTGGGCCCACACAGAGTAAAAAATTTTTTTAAAGACAGCTGGATTGAGGTGACCCAGAATATTTTGTGAGACTGATGGCTGAGACAAGTGTGAGTCCAAATACTAGAGTCTACGACCCTGCACTGCACAGCTTTTGTTCCATTTCAGTATGTTTCTGTTGTAACACTAAAACCACCACAGCTTTCAGAATCTCACCTCTCACAAAGAATTTTTGCTGGATCTGGCTCTCTGTGCTTCCATGCACGAATTTTATCAGTCCAACTGGAAACAAATGATTGTTTAATGAGCCAAATGCTAGAAGCACTAATTAACCTTTGAGAGTGAGATAGCGGTCCAGTCTCTAGCCCATCTTAAGAAGTTATTCCTGAATTTCACTTGAAGCTGTAGACAAAATATTTGTGTGAGTTTTCCAACCAGTACTCTGCTTTTTTCCTGTGGACACAGTCTGTGATTGGTTGTATTGCATGTCAGTCATGGCCCTGTCCAATCAGAGACCGTGGTTCTCTGGTTTTCGGAGCTGTGTTTCAGCCCCTAGTAGAACTGGTTTCACCAGCCGTTATATTTCCACTCTGATGAAGAACTTTGGGTTTGTGTTTATCAGATAAACTGACCCCTGTTCCCTCCTCCTGACTGTTCACTGCAGTTTTTACCTCCACTGTACTTCAGTCATTGACTAGTCAACTGCCTACAGTACCCTCTAGTGGAATTATTCATCAACTAGTCTATGCAACCCCTAGTGTGTACAATGAGTGATTAAACTTATCAGACAACATATCATTTTGCCATTGCAGGGGGTGTTCAGATGATGCGTTTTTGGAGAGAAAGCTCTTGTTCATATGTTCCTTTAGACCACATAGCATGTGTTGAGTTAAAATCTGTATCTTAGTTGAAAAACTATCAACTTTTGTGCTGAGCACCTATGAAAAGGTCATCCCTGGTGCCTGTACAACACCACATACAGATCAGTAAACAGGGCTAGAAACTGTGGTGGAAAACACACATTAATTGAGCGTGATGCTCATACAACTTGTAAGAGCAGGTGTTCCTCAGGTGACTTAGAAGGTCAGTGCAGAATGTTAAGACTGTGTCACTGAGAACAGTCCTTCCACACCTACACAGAGTGGGATGTTATAAAATGACTGCATCCCTAGTTACAAATACATAAGACCTTCTAACAGATCAATGGTGTTAAACCCCTTTGTCATTTGTGAACACACTACAGCACACAGTGTGAACAGCACAAAATTCATTCTTAGCATTTAACCCATTCACCCAAGTAATGCAGTGGGCAGCCAGGAACACAGTGCCAAGGGAGCAGTGTGTGGGGATGATACCTTGCTCAAGAGGTGCCATTAGCAGTCCTGGGATTCAAACCCATGACCTTCTGATCACAGGGGCAATTCCCTAACCACTAGGCCACCAACTGGTCTACAGAGATGTGGTAATCAGTCTTCTGGACAAGTGAGTCATCCTTCATTGTGTTCTCTACAAGTGGACAAGTGCAACTGTGGCACCAAGAGAACAATACAGGTCTGAATTCCTGACTCCTACAGGGAGGGGTTCTAGTGGCTGTCTTTTGTTCTGAGGGTCATTCTGCTGGCTGCTTGTTCCCACAGAGGGAAGGGTCATTGTAAATTAATACAAAGATGATGGTCTTTTCCAAAGGGCACAAGTTATCTGACTTGTGAGGATGATTAAAATGATGCAAGTCATAGGCCTTGGCCTTCACAGTCACCAGATCACAACCCTGTTTAGCACCTAAGGGAGATTTTGGAGCAAGGTGTTTGTCTGCATTCTCCACCAGTGTTATCAAATACAAACTGACACCAACAACAAAACACCAAAGTTCCCAGACACTTTTAGACTCTGTGCTATGGAGCTTTGCTGCTTAAGATGCTTTTTTGACATGTCAGTTTTTAAATGTTTACTGACCATCTTGTGTTTACCTACATGTCAGTAAAGTGTTTTAATTGAAGCACTTATTTTTAAGAGCAAGAGTTGTTTAAATAGGCATCATTCGAACACCTCCATACCCGACTACAAAGTGCATCAAACTCAAAGCAGAAGTGCTTTGAGAAGTTCCACCTCTACCTTATGGCTTGGCTTCCATTCCATTGTCATACAAGCTGTCAAATCACACAGGTGCAATGGAACCGGTGCAATGAAAGTGGTTCTTATTATGAGTGTGAATGCAGCATACATCAGACATACCGTACATAACAACGACTAGGGTTGGACCATAAGCCCTGAGATTTCATTGGTAGTATTTGTGAAATGGACAGCAGAACTGGGACACGGTACTCTTTAGAGGATTTTAAAGATCCAAGACCATGCACGTGACAACATTTTATATTGAAGTTGGTTCTCAGAGACTTGTCCATCATTCTACACTATCTTTGGGGAATCTGAATTAGGGGGATACATCTGATAATGAATATTTGAGGATCTCTCTCTTTTTGCAACATTGAGCCTTCTTCCTAAGGCTGAATGATCCCAGGGTACCATGCCAAAGTCCTCTAGAAGAAAAGCTCTGCAATGAAGGACTTTTAGTCTCTGGTTACATTAAACATCATTGCAGTTTGCTACAGTTCCTTATTGGTGTTGATGCCCACGTTACTAGTGGTTGGACTGTTTCTTCAGTAGCTTTCACTAGCTGTTACAATTCAGTGGTCTGGTCTTCCAGGACCAAGGTTTCTTTCAGGTTTCTTGTTGCATTACTCTTTTTTGATCAAGTTGTCAGGACACAGTGAACAGTTCGACAAACATCAAACATCAGGGTTCCCACTGGGGGAACAAGTGAAATAAGGCACTAGTGTTTTCCTAAAAACCACATTTCCTGTCTAGGCATCCATCTGCACATGGAACTCCTCAGTATGTTCAAGTTTTTTCTTGCTGTCTTCTTCTTCTTCCTCTTTGGTCTGGAGCGGCACCGGTACAAATCCATTTAGGTATTTTGGGCTCTCCACAAACATGGGCAGGTTGGTCAGGCTGGTGTTGATGTCCTTTTCCAGCTCTTCCTCCTCCATCTCCTTCTTCTCTTCATCCATGGTGCTGTTGGGCCTTCGTCCATCTTCGGGAATGTTCTTCTTCAGCTCTCTGGCCTTGGTGCGCTTGGTAAGTTTGGTAACAGAGCTCAGGCGGTTGAAGATGTTGTCCTCAGATGAGGCCTGGTTTGGATCACTGCGCCGGTGTTCACTCTGTTCCACCCGCAGGCGCAGGTTGTTCAGCTTGGTGTCTATGCTCTCTTGGGAGGAGGTTTTGAAGTGGTTGGTGTCTAAGCTGTTGAAGGCAGCCCTTCTCTCAGGGGACAGCATGTCCAGGGAATGAGCTCGCTGGTCCAGACCAAGCTGCCGGCGCTCCATGCTGCGGATGGTGGCAGCCCGCTGCAGTTTGTCATGAACTTCCACGCTGAGCCGCCGCCTTGTCTCCCTAAATTCAGCCCTCACGTTTGCCTTCCACTCCGCTGCGTGGGCTTTAAACTCTCCAACCTGGAGCAGAAACAGGAAAGTTTTGAATTCCATGACTGTGAATCGATTTATTAGTTAAATAAAATTAAAATAACAGTAATTTTGATGCTGCTCATGCTAAACATTCACCTCCTCCTTTGTTTTTTTGGAGAGGACTCTCAGCCAGTCACCGATCATGCTCAGGACGGCAGCAAAGTAGGCCAGACCGACCAGGATCCAGAACCAGACTAGCGGCTTGTACCACTTATAGTACTCTATTCTCCGGTTCCCTCCTGAAACACACACAAGTGACACTGTCAATACCAGGCCGGGCAGCACCACAGTGAGGTGCCCCCCACTGGACACAGTGATTACTACAAATTTTGTCCAGTCAATTTAACAAAACTGACTGTTGTTTCCCATGCTAGCTAAACTAGCTAACTAGCTGATTGCCATGTGATGAACAGCTGTAAATCTGTGCAAATTTGAAACTGTAAAGAACCCAAATTCAGAACAGACTAAGTTAAAGATGGCAAAGTTAAAGATTCAAACACATGGCACATATATACTCAGTTTGGGCTCACCCTTGGATTAAAAAAGAATGTGCTGCTCTTTCAAATTTTGAAATAGTTAAAACAAATGTAACTGGGATGAACTGGAACAGAGACTGTGAGCCAGGACTTCTCGTCCAACATCAGTGCCTGACCTCATAAACACTCTACAGAATAAAACTCCAAAATCTTGTGGAAAGCCTTACAAGAAGAGCGGAAGCTGTTATAGCTGCAAAGGGGGACCAACTCCATATTAATGTATAAAATATTATGTATTTGAATCCAATGTCCCTGTTGGTGTGATGGTTAGACGACCCAATATTTTTGTCTATATGTATATACATATATATATATATATGAACCATATATATATATATATATATATATATATATATAAACTACAGTGGAGTGGACAGAATGGACAGTGAATAGGGAGGCAGTAATGTGGGATAATATAGGACCAGGTGTTATCAGCACTATAAAGGACTGTAATGGAGATTCTGTGTACAGTAAACACTGTCAGCCCTCATCAGTATCACTGCACTGATCTACAGAGGAGGAATGGGCATTATAGTGTTTCAGCACTGTGAGCTCTGCGTGATTATATATGTAATATTATAGACAGACAGACAGGCAGACAGACAGATAGACAGATAGATAGATAGGCAGACATACAGACAGACAAACAGATAGGCAGACAGGCAGATAGATAGATAGATAGACAAACAGACAGACAGACAGACAGACAGACAAACAGATAGGCAGACAGGCAGATAGATAGATAGACAGACAAACAGACAGACAGACAGACAGACAGACAGATAGATAGATAGACAGCGATGATGTATGGGACGTTAAAGACATGTATCTGATAGAGGTGTCCCAATCCAATACTCAGTATCAGTCTGGGCTAAAATTACTGGATCTGATTCTGGGAAAAACCCTGAACAATCCTGTAAACACTGAACTAAACTCTGAAACACAGATGAGCAGCAGGACTGCGTCTCAAACAGCTCCCTGCTTCAGCCATGTGTGCAGAACTCCAGAATGGACACACTGGGCTCTATACGAGTGTAGAAACTGGAGTTTTATAACTTACACAGCACCCCCTAGAGGAAATAGGGAGCCGTTTCAGATTCAGACTATGGTGTTATTAACAGATCAGTTGTTGAAGAGGGAAAAAGTCAGGTTGGTATCGGCAGGTACTCGAGGTTGCAGTATCGGTATCAGGCATAAAAAAGTGGTATCATGCTGCCTCTTGTATCTGAGTGTAGAATTTTTGGTGTAATTTAAATACCTGCAACATAATCGCCAATGCCCACGGTCGTCAGGGTGATGACCACAAAGTAAATGGCCTCCAGTGCCGTCCACCCCTCTATGTGCTTGAAGATGACGGCAGGGATGGTGACAAAGACGATGCACCCGGCCAGGATGAAGAGTAGGGTGGAGGCCACGCGGATCTTTGTCTGACTGATCTGGTTGTGTTTGCGCTGGAAGAGACAAGGCAGAGGGTGTGACCATTTTAGCCCACATTTTCATCACGTCTGCTACATGCTAACACAGTATTTGACAGGCAGTGGGACCAAAAGGGTTGGGGGGGATCAGGATTCGACAGAATGTCAGCCAATTTTGGAAGCGAACGTCCCAGAAAGTGAAGAAACTGGAGAAGAAAGGAGGATGGATATTACAACAAGACAGTGGTACAGAACACATAAAGATCAACCCTGAACTTCTTCAACAGAAAGAAGAGTAAACTTTTTAAATGTCTCTCACCATCTCCAGACTTGAAAAGTGTTGGAGATTTGCGTGAAACATGCAAGGTGACCTTTTGAACATCTGCAAGGAGATCTAAATCAAGATGAAGATGCCTAGCAGACCACAAGAAACATCTGGAGGCAGCCAGAAGGGGTCTTACTGAGTACTGACTCTGCATTTTTATTATTATTTATTGAAACTGGGCAAATAAAGAACAATTCTGTGCAGAAATGTGTCATGTTTTAGTTTGCTCCATGAAGAAGTTTATGTTTATTTCTTTTTACTTGGTAAATGTGTAATTTGACTAGTAAAGCTGAAACCTTCCCATTTGCAAACTTGAATGTGACTGATGTGCCTCCACAGTTTTTGCAACTGTTTGTAAGGATCAGGTTTATTTATCCTCTTGAGTTCCTTGGTAAAGTTGGTGTAACTCAGCCAGACACAAAGGAATAGATTCATTCTTCGGTTATTTCAACAGTCAGAACATCACAACTCGTTCCATAACAGCGAGACAAAGTTTTTAACCCACGATGCACCTGCGACATCGAAAAAATGACAGTGTGACGTTATCATAAGCCAGTGAAAATCCAATCATTATTCTGTCATCATTAGTGTTTGTAGCAGACAAAGATGTGGTTATTTCTCTGCTGCTGCGAATTCCAATGTCTGCTTTAAACACAAATAGAAAAAGACAGATAAAAACAATTCTGTTCTATTAAATGCTTGTATGTGTGTGTGTGTCCATCTGCCATCAGTTCTGTACTGAGATCAGCTGCCGAGCAGCCAGACTATGGAAAGTGAAGGTTAAGAAACTTGTGTCCAGGGACGCTCTTATACTGGCTGATCAAACAAGAGAAGCTCTAAACACCTGCCGAAGTGCCTTCAAGCAGAGGACACACTTCCCAAGAAGTTTTTCAATTGTTAGAGTGATGTCACTGCCAACACTCTCTCAGAATTCAAAACGCTGCCGCCAGAATTCTCACTGGGAGTAAAGAAGGGAACACATCACTTCTGTCCTAAAATCCGCACTCTGACTGTGTGTATGCTACACAATAGACTTTAAGGTATTAATACTGGTCTATAATGTGACATACAGTACCCCCTTTTCACCTTCTCTCTCTTTCTTTCTTTTTCTCTTTCCCTGATTCTCTCCCGCATTGACCTTCTTTCTCTCTCTCTCTTTCTTTGTCTCTCTCTGTCTTGACCTAGTAGTGTCCCAAACGTGCCAATATTACAAATAAGAACTTCAGATGTTTCCTAAACGAACAGGCTGGACCTGGAGACAGGTTTCAGCAGGGACTTTGCATTAAAGTATTAAAGTATTAAAAGAGGGTTAATCTGTGTTCTGTTCCTGAAAGAGGCGGTAGTTGTTTCTGTTTTCAGGCTGGATGTGAGACTCTGTCACCGGTGGCGGCAACACGCCGTGTGATGGAACACATTGCGTGACTCAGTGAAGGTTCACGCGGCTCTAATGAGGCCTGATCAGCCCTAATGAGGAAACATCTCTCGCTCTTTCACTGACGGATCTGTTGCAGGGAGCCCGACGCCGCTGGAGACGGAGGTCATGGAGCTACTGTTTGTTTACCAACCCCGCTGACCAGCTGGGCTTTAGCCAGAACCCAGCACTACAGCGCCCCCCGCTGAGCCCCCTGAGGAAAAACGAGCGGCTGCGCATATTTTAATACAAACAACACTTAAAGTTCTGGCTGAAACCATAGGACGCGAGTTAGTCCGAAATGAAGACGAACGACAACAGCGGCTGTTGTGTTGGACCTTAATGAGCGAAGGAAGGGTGGCTAACACAGTATTTGTGCAGTGTCCATGAGTATGACTAAAACATTACATACAGATGCATGCAATCAAGCATTTTGTTCATTTTATGATTATTATGACAATTACAGCTGGAATGTACTTTTAATAATTAGAATTACGTCATCAGTTCAGCCAAAAATAAGACATCGGCAAATTAAAATTCCACTTTCCAAAATTAAAAGCATATTAAGGACAACAACTTAAGAACATGGTTCACTTAAAACCAGAAAGTGGAGGTGAATGGAACCAGACGTCTCCAGCACAAATCCAGCCGTTTTATTCTCTATCGCCCCCCAGTGAAGCTCC
>JBBPCZ010070099.1:0-12047 GCA_037974445.1 Brycinus macrolepidotus | reverse complement strand
TTTGGGGGGGTCTGGGTCTTAATCGGGGGGTACAGTACCCCCCAGTACCCCCCGTAATGTGAACCAAGTAATAGAGTGCCCTGAAACATCACACCTACTGATGTGACTGGAATGTATTAGTGTGTGTAAATACCGACACACTGTCTGATTGCTCATGTGTGGACGTTGTCATGGAGATGCATCGGTCCAGTCTGGTCCTGCTACCAGTTCTGTATCCTGTATTGTCCACTGGTGCCCAAACAGAAAAGCATGTGGTGTTTAAGCTGAATGAGTCTGTTTTCTGTAACTGTGAAAAATATAAACTGCCAAGCCACTTGTATCTCCAATCACCTTTTCATTTCATCACCTCCACTGACCATACATGTGCAGTTTGTAGTTTACATTTACAGACTGTAGTCCATTTCTGTTTCTCTGCATCATTTGTTAGCCCCCCCTTTATCCTGTTCATCAGTGACCAGGAAAAGGAGAGAATTTTTGCTCCATTTTCATTGAATCAATGAAACAAGTGAACACCGGTGCACTGTAACTCATTTCCTCTTCATACATTTGTAGAGTATTTTGCTCAGCAGTTAAATCACACACACGCGCACACACACACACACACACATTAAAAATAGTTGTAGTGAAAGACAGAAAGCAAATTGTAGGCTAAATCTTTTTCTTTATTAAGAGTTTATGTAGAATGAGGAAGAAGGAGAAGAGGTAAAGAAGGAGGCAGGGATGAAAGCAATGTTCTCATGCTGCTGCTCCTTCGGCAGGAGGAGCCGCATCAGCAGGAGGAGCCGCATCAGCAGGAGGAGCCGCATCGGCCTCAGCTTTGGGCTTCTTTCCTCCCTTCTTGCAAAGTCCCTTTATACGATACATGTGAAAAATACTGCCATTAGTTAAGTGAACTGTATATATATGTATGAGTGCGTGTGTGTGTGTGTGTGTGTATGTGTGTGATTGTGTGTGTGTGTGTGTGTGTGTGTGTGTGTGTGTATTTCACACATTTGTCTATTTATATTATAGTCAGGGTTACAAAAATGCTACAAAGTGATTGACAAAATCATTAACACACCAGTTTGCAGAAAAACTTCTTAGCTTTGCTTTTAAACCCACGGCTTTCCAGTTCTGTTTCCTCCTGGATTAGAAAAACAGAAAGCAAAGAATTTCGAAGAGAAAATTCAAGATTAGTCAAGCTTTTATTCCCTTTTTTTCTAGAGTGTTAAATTCTAGAGAAAGCATTACTGTTCTAACAGATTCCAGATTACAGGTTTATGTCTCTGTACCTCGTCCTCCGCCTGAACGGCCAGTATAATGAGGTGCAGAAGCACGGTGGCCAGCAGGAATTTCGCACTCAGTGACACCATTGTGGCTGTTCCTCAGAAACAAAGGACATCCTGGAGAAAATAAAAATACAGAGTTACTAGAAACCATTGACAAAAATATCTATTCATTTTAGAGCTTCAAATCACGTTGTTTTTTACAAATTGGACATGTCAAGGTTAGGAGTGTACTGGTGCACGGAAGTCATGGTTTGGTTCACACCAAGGTTCAGTAAAAAACCCGAGTGCACAAGGGCTGAACATACACTCATATACAGGTCATATTTTATGTAGGGCTGAAAAAACAAAAGACAACAGCTCATGTTCTCTACAAAACTGAAGAGTAACACTTAGGTTTTGTAAAAGTACAAAATAAATAGAATAACAAAAATTTTAACATTTTTTGGCCTTAGGAGAAGTATTTCAATTTGTTCCACTTAGGGTTAATTTAAAGATTCAAATCATAAGCCCAACCCTCCAAAACAAAGACACTTTGCTACTAGGGAGGGACAACAGGTACAGCTAGGTAGCATTTTTGGAGACTTCAGGATAAAAATAAGAAGCTCAAACATTTTCAGTTGCCAGTCCATCGCAGGGCAGACAGTCCCACTCAAACACACACATTCACACCTCTGGGCAATTTAGCATCTCCAGTTCACCTGATCTGCATGTCTTTGGACTGTGGGAGGAAACCAGAGCTCCCTGCAAGAGGAATCTTGATAAATTCTGCTTATCATAGCATGTTGCAAATGCCTTACAGATTAAGCTTTTCCAGGTGGGACTCATCTATCTTCGGACATAGCAGTGTTTTCTCTGAACAACTCCATGCACCAAAATGTAACATCCATACCATGATGCTTTGGTCCGAATACACACACCATTACACTCCTCGAGGTCTACTTTAGCAGTTATTTTTTCTAGTGTCTCAAAAACCTCCCTGTGGTTCTTCACCCTTAAAAAAGACCCCACAGAGGGTTCTTTGAGCAATTCCATTGACAAACCATTTTAATTCCCTAAAGAAGCGCTTTGATAAGTGTGAGTGAAAAACTTTTGAAGTACCTTCACATAATGTAAAGGTTCTTTCCCAATTAGTTCTACCAAGAGTCTTTTAATTATATCGAGGTTCTTTAAACTTCATATCTCATTTACAAAAAAAGTTATTTTAGAAACTGTCCATTAAAAGCTTCTTTAAGGAAGAAGCAAATGGCCCTTCTATGGCATCCTGCAAAGAAATCTTTTTCAAGTAGACCTGGAAGATCTCAAATGACAAGGAATGAACAGGTGCCAGACCTACACTGAGAAGAAGAAAACACACAGACGTAAAGACAGACGTGAGGAGGACTCACCAGAGGGAAGAGTGGATGCTGAAACCTGGTTTAACGGGGCTTTAAATACAGTCCTCTGACCAATTCAGTGAGACTCTCAGCTGTGCTTTGCATATTTTACAGTACTGATTTGCATATTCCATGGGATCTTATCCAGATCTTCTTATCCAGGTCTCCAGCGTCTTCAAACACAAAACCGAATTTCTTAGTGAGGGTAATCTGCCAGTGAAGTTCACTATGTGGTTGTGGTGAACAAACACTGAGCTGAGACAGCATTCAGAAAGCTACTGAATATAATTTCTCTCTTAAACACACCTTTCAAAAGTTTAGAATCAAAGTTTTCGAGATATAAATCTATTTTGATAGTAAATAAAGGTGTAAAGGGATTCTAATATGTGAGCACTACGCAATTTTATAGTTTTGCCACAGTTCAGTTCTTCTGGAAACAAACATTTTTAGTAGAGGAAATGTTTCATCTCTTGTCGAAGTGACTTCATCAGTATCAGTGGACTGCAATTATCCCAAACTTTACAAACAGCACTGATGTAGAATGACCTAAACCAGGATCACTGCATAGCAAGAAACCGGTGATCCGTTTCATACACAAATTAAGTACATTAATTATCTTTTGTAAGATGGCAAAAGATACACCTCCCCCCCCCGCCACAGCACAGCTCACAGTGTGAACAGTGTGAAACTGTTCTCTGCATTTAACCCATTCACCTGAGTGAAGTAGCCGACAATGCAGGGAGCAGTGTTTAGGGATGGTACCTTGCACAACCTTCCAATCACAGGGGCAACTCCCCAACCACCAGGCCACCTGCAGCCCCACCAGATGTTTGGAAGATATGTCTCAACCACTCTGACACTCCCACTACACACAAGCTTACCTAGGGCTTGCTTGATGTGGGATCTTCCCCTCCCTGGCTGCTGTATCAGTGGGGGACCTTGTCTGCTCGATGGTGCAGCATCCTGAAGACTCCTAGTTTGTGCTGTAGTGAATGATGAGAGTCAAACCTTAAACAGGCCTACTAATCAATATGTCCCTCATCACTAATTGCAATTTCACAGTCTAGAAAGGCTAACTTGTCACATCCTCCCTGGTGAGGCAGATGTGTTTGTCCACAGAGTTTATGAGATCTGTGACATGTGGAAGGTTCTGAGATTCATTTTTAACCAAGTGTGATGTTCAGCCTCCTCACCACCCAGGGGACCTCGTCTTTGAGAACTGTATTAATTGAGAACTTCCTGTATCTAGCACTGTTTATGGCCTGAATTTGGTAGAACAATTTGTAAAGTAACGCATTTGCTGGTGTACCAAGCGGTTTGCCATATTCTTCTTGGCTTTTCTTGACTTCGTTTGATTTTTGACCCATGACTTTTACCTTCTACTCCAGCATGACTGTACTCCAGTGCACAAAGCAAGCTCCATAAAGACATGGCTGGATGAGTTTGGTGCGGAAGAACTTGACTGGCCCGCACAGAGCCCTGACCTCAACCCCATTCAACACCTTTGGGATGAACTGGAACGGAGATTGCGAGCCAGGCCTTCTCATCCAACATCAGTGCCTGACCTCACAAATGCTCTACAGAATGAATGGGCGCAAATTCCCAAGAAGAGCGGAAGCTGTTATAGCTGCAAAGGAGGACCAACTCCATATTAAAGTCTATGTACTTGAATGCAGTGTTATTAAAGTCCCTGTTGGGGACTTACAAGAAGAGATTTCTTTCATAGGGGACAACACAGAAGAAGTTGGGAATGTATGTTTTCACAGAGCACCATCTTTTTTAAGTTAAAAAACTGCAAAGAGTGATTCAGATTGTCCTTAAGTTTCATCTCCTTCATCAATCAGTATTGCTAAATGAAAGAATTTTTGATCTTCAGTGAAGACTGCTAAACTCTTGCCAAAAATTACTGTAGGCCAGTTTTTACATGTTTTTTAAAAACCCAAAATGATATACATGCACTTCTCATTGCTTATATACAACATATACAATGCAGTAGAAAAAGGCTTTTTGCAGGTTGAGTTATCGGTTCTGAAAATGTGAATTCTGTTTTGTTTTTTTGTTTTTTGTTTTTTTAGACTGCAGTTATTGTGCTGCAGTTGAGGAAAACTGAGATGTTAAAAGTGACAGAACAGGTTACTGATATCTCAACATTTTCATGGCACCATGCCAGCACCCACACACGTTCCTCCCTGATGTCTGGGTGTTGATTTCCCTGGAGTTTGGCATTCGCCTGAGGGAAATCACCAAAGTGTGCTGGAACCAGCCCTTTAGAACCTGGTTTAGAATGAACAATGTTATCATGTTCTTAGCCAGTGGACTCAGATCTGCTCCCAGAACATCTTTGGTTGTTTTGGTAATTCCTAATGCGACTGTAAACTACAAGTATTTCCAGCTGATTTAGAGGATGCTCTCTAATAAGTTTCTCATACTGGTGACTGTGTTCCCACATCTTAGACAGTACATTAAAGTCACAGGGTTGAAACTTTCACTGCCGTTTCAATTTACATTGATAAAAGGACCGCTGGGAATGAATTCCTAAGAATGACAATGAATGAAGCGTCAACATATACAATCTGTTCATTCAAATTTCACATGACTGTAGTACTCTTCAGTTTCATATTCAGACTGGGTTTCAGTCTCTCCTGCTGTTGGTCACTACAAGTATTAAAGTCTCAAACATGTTCAGTAAAGAAAATGTTCAGTAAAGAAAGAAATACAGAGTTATATGATATGCACAGTATCCATATGCATCTTACACCCCTCCACACACCCCTGATAATAAAAAGATATGATAATATAATTCTTGTTTCCCTTCTTACACGTTCCAAAGGACCTCCAGCTCATTACGACAGACTTCATGTTGTACTATTTTTCATTGAAAATTCAGTTAGGGACATATCCTAAACACCAAGAAGTCTTTGTCTATATTTTGATCCACCACATTTTTATCAGTGATGAATAGGTGGTCCTGCTGAAGATGATGCCACTGAGACATCTTCTGTGTGTCCCTAAGTCTCCTCAATAGATTAGTTCATTAAATGAATTTTAGGCCTTCACACACATTTTAATCCAACCAGCAATGTGATGGCTTATGAAAATGTCCAGGTACTTGTGAATTTACATATGACAATTGAAGACGACGCTATGAAAACTGTTACTTCGGGCCTCTTCTTTACACCAGTGGTTCCCAGAGTCAGTCCTGGGAGTGCCACACCCTGTACAGTTTTTTATGTCCCTACTCCACTGTGCCTGATGCAAGCTCTTGAAGAGTTTCTTAATTAGTTAGTTAAAAGGGAATTCCACTGATTCGCCTGATTTTAGACCAACACCTCCCTTAAAAGTATTGTAAAGGCTTTATACAGTACATTTGTAACCGTTTGATTTCAAGACTTTCTGTGAGGGAGCTTTTAAAGGTATTAAACTCTTTTAGGTGTACCAGAAAAATCATTATCATTATTATAAATCTTTATCTTTTATTATGTGCAATAGTCTTACCATGTGCATCACCACTTATGTCAATATCACTGATCTACTATTGATCTCTATTACAGCAATAACAGACTCGGTATAGAGAACAACTCCAAACCACTATTTCTGTTACTATTAAACTATTTAGCTGTAAGATATTTATCTATAATATTTACACCCCAGTATTTTGTGTACATAGACTTTTTATTTTATATTGTTCTTGTCTCTGTGTGACTGTGCAGTCGTAACAAAAGCAATTTCCTCCGGGATCAATAAAGCTTTCTGATTCTGATTGTGATTCTGATTGTGATTCTGATTCAGATGAGGTAAAGCACAGAAATGTGCATTGTTTGCACAGGACTGACTTTGAGAACCCCTGCCATTTACACTGTAGTCATCTTTTACTATACACAAATCAACCTCCATTTCAAACGGCTGAGATCACCGCCAGGCTGTCCTGCAGTAGAAATTCTCAGCACTGCTAAACTTACAAAGGAACAGATCATTACAGTCACATGGTCAAAAACAGCACATCGACAATCGTTCTTGCTCAAACAACACGTTTAATCACAATACCAATATGACAAACTGCAACATTTTTATTATTAAGGATTTACTGAAGATTTACTGAATAGATATTCCTTCAGTTCTGTTTTGAATGTTTACTTCAAAACACCTTTTTTCCACAGAACAGCTTCAGAAAAACTGAATCAGTTGTCAATGTAAAGAGGTATTTTCTTGTCACTACAAAACACATCAATTTTTCTATCCTCTTTTACACCTTCATAGTCACAAGTTTTTGAAACCTTCGCTTTGCAAGTGACCACTTTAAATGGGCCTTTTGAATTTGCACCCTCTCTACTACACAGGTCGCTGTCTTTAAGATCAGCCTTCAAAACAAAGGCATTCCTGGGTTTGCAAGATTTATAGACATCATTTATACGTTTCATCTCAGTGTTGCATTGATCATGTTCCATAGCGGTTTTCACATGTGTTTGATAGAAGGTGAGGTCAGCAGTGGTGTGTGTGGCATACAAGACCAGCAGAATCACGACAACAAACTGACGCATGTCTACGATGTTCCTGAGGAGAGAATGAAAGAAAGTTCACTTAGTTTTGTGTGATAGTTGTCTAACTGACTGCACATTTCTTGTGACTACTGCAATACAGATAGACAGACAGACAGACGAAGATAGATGGATGGGTACTGTAGGTTGGTTGGTCAGTTCAGTGGTTGGGTGGTTCGGTGGATGGGTTTATGGATTTATGGTTAATGGATTTATTGGTTGACTGACTGACTGATCAGTTAGTCGATTGATTGATTGAGCAGGTGATTGTCTTTTTAATCTCAGAGAACATTTTGTATGGAAGGTAATACTTAGGAAACATATATACACAACAAATAATATTCAATTGCAAATGCTGATGTGAAAATACAAAAAAGTAACAAAGCAGTCAGTAAATAAGATCTAGATAAGGTCTTCTCAGAAAGATTTAAAAAAAAGCAGGTAAATATACAAAAGAGCATTTGGTACCTAATATTGTATAAAACTGTATATTCCTTTGCAGCAAAGGTCCAGATGAATAATTGACAGTGCAGATTTTAGGTTAGGAACAAAGTAAATAATATTAATGCAAGCTCTGCATTGTTGTGCTAATGAACCTGGACCTGCTAGCTGATTATGTAGTCATATTATTTGCGTAATGCATTATTTGAATACATTCTTTAAATTAATGTCTTCTTTGGTCTGGGAAAACTGTCTCAGGTGAATTCATTGAAATAAATAGTCACCACCCACCCGCCCCCCTTCCCTCTTTGCCCCAAAAGGCCACTGATTGCAGTATTTGCTAGGTAACAGCCCCAGAACAGTGAAAACAATCTAGATTGAAAAGAATATAGAAGTGCTGAAGTTTACCCAGAGGAATATCATGACTACCATACAATTTAGGAACAGTTAGAACAGAATTTTCTCAATCCAGAGTAGTAGAAAGCAGTTTCACTCACGTTTCCTCTGAGAGATCTGGAGTAAAGACGCCTCTCTGTCTGTTAGTTACAGGCAGGTTTAATCAGCAATCAGCTATTAAGAGGCCTTATCTACTCAGAAAGATTCAAAGAAAAGAGCTGGTAAAAGTACAGAAGTTAAGAGCATTTGGTACATAATATTGTTTAAAACTGTATATTCATATGCAGCAAAGGTCCAGATGAATTATTAACAGTGCAGATTTTAGGTTAGGAAAAACTTAAATAATATTAATGCAAGCTCTGCATTGTTGTGCTAATGAACCTGGACCTGCTTGCTGATTATGTAGTCATATTATTTGTGCATTGATTTACTTGAATAGACAGTTAAAATGAATGTCTTCTTTGGTCTGGAAAAATGGTCTCAGTTGAATTAATTGCTTTTAATTAATTTGCTAGTCAGCAGCCCCAAAACAGTGAAAACAATCCATATTGTAAAGAATATAGAAGTGCTGAAATGTACCCAGAGTAATATCATGTCTACCATGCAATTTAGGAACAGTTAGCACAGAATTTTCTCAATCTAGAGTAGCAGAAAGCAGTTTCACTCACGTTTCCTCGGAGAGATCCAGAGTGAAGACGCCTCTCTGTCTCTGTCAGTTATAGGCAGGTTTAATCAGCAATCAGCTATTAAGAGGCCTTATCTATCCAATATTCTAATATTAATGGTACACACTGCAGCACTTTACATAACAGCCTTTACTTGTCTCAGCTCAGAGAGGTATAGAGAAATGTGCACTCATGTATTTGAAGACACAGTTTAAGCACCAGATACAAATGAGAAAGTAAAGAAATGGACAAATCTACGTCTGTAGTTAACATTTAAATCCTCAAATGAATGTATGAAGATGTACACCAATCAGCCATATCATTAAAACCACTCGCCTAATATTACATGTCACCCCCCAGGCTGCTAAAACAGCTCTGTCCCACTGAGGCCTGGACTCGACAAGACCTCTGAAGGTGAGCTGTGGTTCTGCACCAGAAGCTGATCCATTAGGTCCTGTAGGTTCTGAAATGGGGCCTCCATGGATGAGACTAGTTTGTCCAGTACATCCCACAGATGCTTGATCGGACTGAGATCTGGGAGATCTGGAGGCCAAGTCAACACCTTGAACTCTTTGTGATGTTCCTCAAACCGTTCCTGAAGAGTGTTTGCATTGTGTCAGGGTTCATTATCCTGCTGAAAGAGGCCACTGGCATTAGGGAACATCATTATCATGAGGGGGGAAATTTGATGTGCATTAATGTTTAGTTTGGTGGTCCATGTCAAAATAACATCCTTATGAATGCCAGTACCCAAAGTTTCCCAGCAGAACTTTTCCCAAAGCATCACACTGCCTCAGCCGCCTCGCCTTTTTTCCCATAGTGCATCCTGGTGCCAGCTCTTCCCCAGGTAAGCAACGGACACTCACCTGGTCATCCACATGATGTAAAACAAACTGATTCATCAGACCAGGTCACCTTCCATTTTTCCATGGCCCAATACTAATGCTCACATGCCCATTGCAGGGGCTTTTGGTTGTAGACAGAGGTTAGCATGGGCACTCTGACCGATATGTGCTGGTTCACTGGATCACCTTTGGTGGGTACTGACCACTGCATACCAGGAACACCTACAAGACCTGCTGTTTTTGGAGCTAAAAAAGTTGCATTTGGCAGACGCTCTTATCCAGAGCAACTTACAATCATTAGTTACAGGGACAGTCTTACAATCATTAGTTACAGGGACAGTCTTACAATCATTAGTTACAGGGACAGTCCCCCTGGAGACACTGAAGGTTAAGTGTCTTACTCAAGGACACAATAGTAGAAAGTGAACCTGCAACTTTGTGGTCAACAGGTTCACAGGCAAGTATCTTACCCACTAGGTTACTACCACCCTCAGATGTTCCGACCCAGTCGTTTTGCCATCACAGTTTGGCCCTTGTCAAGGTAGCTTAGATCTTTACGCTCACCCATTTTTCATGCAACCAACAGCATCTGCTTGAACTTCAAGAACTTACTGTTCCTAATGTATCCCACCCCTTAACAGATGCTACTGTAACAAGACAAGCAATGTTATTCACCTGTCAGTGCTTTTAATTAGTTGATGAATTAGTGTATAATTGATGCACATGTAAATACATTAACTAAAAGAAACACACTTTCTACAAAAATTTAAGTCATTTATACTTCGGCCATAGAGTACACAGCATCCTATATACATACAGAACATTATTTGTGTAGAAGAAACTGTTGTGACCTAATTAGTGCCCTGTGTATGAAGCTTTTTCATAATGACATCTCGACCACTTTGCCTCAAGAAAACTTAGAGAAGCTAAATGATAAAGGTGAGAAGTTTCTTATCGGGAACTCACGTAAGTGAACACAACAGAGGAACTACTGGCTTGACATGCTTGAAAGGGGAATTAAAGGGCATGTAGGTGAAAGTTTACCATGTCAAATCAAAGAAGGTTGGGACCAGCACTGTTTATGTGCAACCAAATGGGTTTAATTTTATAGAAAAAAAAACCTGATTTCAATTTTTTAATATGTATTTAGTAACTAACCCTCTAAAATAAGGTTGGCAACATTAGCAGTGTCTGTTCAAAAACAGCTGCAGCTGCTAAATCACACACTTTACTTCATTACTAAATGCTTTAGTATAACTTACAAAAGAAAATGTTCAAACCCAGGATTTTTACAATTTATTTTCAGTATTTTCCAAATAGTGATGGGAAGAGATCATAAAAAACTAGGAATTTTATCACTCCAGCTACGCTACTTTGTTTTTGACTGATGTCCCTGAGGACATTCTGAGGACGTTCAAACATTATTAATGAGATTTTGGAAATATGCATACATATAAAAATCTAATCTCACCACAAGACATTCAACTTAAATAGACAGTAGTTGGTTTGATTACACTCTTCTCAAGTGATGAATTAACACAGGGGTCCCCATCACTGGTCCAGGAGGTCCGGTGTTCAGTTTGGTGTTTCCCCTCCTCAAACACACTCATTAAACATGTCTTTTAACAGGTGAGTTGAACCAGGCATGTGTGAGCAGGAAAATCACCAAACTGTGATGGATATTGGACCTCCAGGACAAGGGAACCTCTGTATTAACACTTATTAACACTTATAAGTTAAACTGTCACTTATAACTTCTGGGTTTGGAGAATTGTATGAGTTACTTAAATATCCAGATTTTTAGATTTTTTATTACTCAGAACTGCATAAAACTGCAAATGTTTCTCTAAACATCCTATTTAAACACTTATGGAACTCTCAGCATTACAGTCGTGCCCAAAAGTTTACATACACCTGAGAGGAATTCTTTCAACTTCCATTTACAAATCATTTCCTGTTCAATATTCATCATTCAGTGTGTTCCTATAATAATTTCAACCAATCCCTTACGTTTCTATGAATGATTTCCGCCGCTCTTTCACTTTCAATGGTTTTATTCACAATTCAACTGATGAAGCTACAAAATTCTAAAGTTTACACACATCCCCATCTCATTTCGTCTGCTGCCTTGCTGCACTGCCATTAGCTTTTAAAACTGCAGTCACTCTTGTAGAGTAACCATCATTTAGCTTTTTTACAAGACTTTGATGGGATTTGTCTATTTATTGTAGTGTTCTGTCGTCCCTGGTACTCTGTTCAATGCTGTAACTGCCTCCTGTGCAGTAATAATACCTATAGTGCAAAACTCATCACTCCAGAGGGTTTACGTAATGTCCACACTTGTCATCTATTTATTGTTTGTCTATTGTCTACTTTCTGTTGTAACCTGCACTCTGCTGAATGTTGTATGTTGCTACATGTTGCACCGTGGTCCATGGAGAAACGTTGTCTCATCTCCCTATGTATGTGTACACAGCTGCTGATGACAATAAAGTAACCTTGAACCTTGAAGTATGTCCAGGTA
>JBBPCZ010070089.1:0-12047 GCA_037974445.1 Brycinus macrolepidotus | reverse complement strand
ACACACACACACACACACACACACACACACACATACACACACACATACACACACACACACACACACACACACACACAGAGACTACCCTTCAAGATGACTTTATAACAGCTTAAAAGTTTAATGAATATCATTAAAAAGAACACCATGGTCAAGGACATCCCCCTCATCATCGACTGGGTTCAGCTGCACTGGTACTGTAGTAGAATCTCACCAGGTTCTTGAGCAGTGCGGACAGCTCCTTGGTCAGGGTGGAAAACTTAACGAAAGCTGTTCCCAGATCAGGGTTGTCCCGGCTGATGAAGTTACTGCCAAACTTATCCAGCGCCTGAGCGTACGTCTCCTCATTCTGAACGTGATCTACAAAGATACACATAGATATTCAGAGTTATCAGCAGTACATATGAACTTCTAAATGTCAAGAATTTCTCCTGTGCTTTATTTCCAGTTTACATTACAGAAGAACTTGAACATAATCATTTAAGTCAATACATATTTTAAATAATGCACTACATTTACATTCTATATACATTCTGTATCGACAGCAACTGCAATTTTGACTTGTGCTAAATTAAATTACAATCATATTAAAATATTTCTTTTACTCATTTGATTCCTCTGGTCTTTTTTCAACCTCTAGGATCCATTTATACTAGTTCAGTTCCTTTCATTGGTAACACTGGGAAAATGACTCCTGGCATTTTAGTTCTGGTTCATTCAGCATTCACATGATCATATTTAAAATAGAATCAAATGAAGTAAACAGAAGTCATACAGGTAAAAAAAAAAGATTTTATTATATACAGTTGGTGACTTCACCTGTGGTCATTTCCACAGAACCTTATGAATCATGCTGCTTTCTGTTGTATCTGGGCTTGCTGGTGTTATATCTTGTTTTATCTGTCATTCTAGAGCATTAAGCCACACAACATTACAGCGGTTTTGGATGGTGCGAAGCAGGATGAAATCCCACAAGTGGAAAGTGGCTTACACATACCTAAGTGGTTTACTGTTTTTACAAAGCAGGCGCATTAATACATAATACAAATTATGTGAGGTCAAATGGGTGTATATACACCTGTCAGCCACAACATTAAAACCACAGGTGAAGTCAAGGGGTGGCACTAATTAGGCAACAAGTGAACAGCCAATTCTTGAAATTTTGTGTGTTTAAAGCAGAAACAATGGGCGAGCTTAAAGATCTGAATGAGTCTGAGAGACAACTTAGTCAGAGCATCTCCAAAACAGCAGGTCTTGTGGAGCGTCCATGGCATGCAGGGATGAGTCCCTACCAAGAAGGACGGTCTATACCAAGAGTCGTCCAAAGAGGGACAACCGGTGAACCAGTAACAGGGTCATGGGTGCCCAAGGCTCAGTAATAGCTGCAGACTGGTCAGAGTGCCCATGCTAACCCCTGTCCACTGCCACTGGTAAGAAAATGGGCAAGTGAGCATTAGAACTGGACTATGGAGCAATGGAAGAAGGTGGCCTGGTCTGATGAATCACGTTTTCTTTTACATCTTGTGGACAGCCAGGCTGAAGATAAGAGATGGGACAAAGATGGCACTCGGATGCACTATGGGAAGAAGGCAATCTGACGGAGGCAGTGTGAGGCTGGGAAACCTGGGGTCCTGGCATTCATGTGAATGTTACTTTGACATGTAACACCTACCTAAACATTGTTGCAGACCAAGTACACCCCTTCGTGACAACAGTATAACAGTCCCTAATTGCAGTGGCCTCTTTCAGCAGGACAAAGCGCCCAGCCACACTGCAAAAACTGTTCAAGAATGGTTTAAGGCAGCGTTTCTCAAACGTTGGGCCGCGGACCGGTGCCGGTCCGATATATATATACATATGTTCAGCGTTAGAATTTCCCGCCATAGACGTATATATGGGTATTATATATACTATAGAGAGAGAGAGGAGTGATCTGCCACTTGTGGTCCAGGAGCTCTCGTGGAACTTTTGGAGCTCTCGTGCGATGCTGGTGGTGATTTGTTGGTGATGGTCATTTATGTAGGGCCCAGCAGCCCCAAAGCCTGACATGACTGGTCCCCAGGACAAATAAGTTTGAGAAACGCTGGTTTAAGGGACACAACAAAGAGTTCAAGATGGTGATTTGGACTTCAGATTACATATATCTCAATCTAATCAAGCATCTGTGGGAGGTGCTGGACAAACTAATCTGATCCATGGAGGCCCCACCTCACAACTTACATGACTTAAAGGATCTTGGTGCCAGATATCACAGCACACCTTGTGGCATCCATGTGTCGATGAGTCAGAGCAGTTTGGCAGGTGGTTTTAATGCTATGGCTGATCGGTGT
The DNA here is from genome assembly GCA_037974445.1 of Brycinus macrolepidotus. Classification (NCBI taxonomy): domain Eukaryota; kingdom Metazoa; phylum Chordata; class Actinopteri; order Characiformes; family Alestidae; genus Brycinus; species Brycinus macrolepidotus. Next base: position 9,720 of record JBBPCZ010070089.1, on the reverse strand, counting down.
AGAAATTTTATAATGACTTCCAATGTGCTTCAACCTCATTTTAAAACTGAAACTATCCATTTACATGTCTTTGGTCCATACTGTCTTCATACTTCGAAAGAACCGCACCATAGATTGTTTGGAAGCCACCCTAGATTAACCTACTCAGGGGGGTCTCAGGCCTCCTAGTTGGTCCACACCAGGGTTCACACTGTTCTTACTCACTCTAACCAACTCACAATTATTTGTGGTTATTGAGGGACGTGACATTAACGCCCATTAATTTATGAAGAGTTGGACTAAACCAGCTATACATATTCCATATATTAACAGCAACTGTTCTATCCCAAGGTCTTCATAAGTGTTCTAGTTTAGTCTACAATTTCAGTAACCTAAAAAAAGGGGAATCCTCCAAATACTAAACAGACAATCGAATATCAATGCAACTAATAAATTACTCAAATGATTCAAACCAGTTTCAAGCCTTTCAACCACTGCAGACCACCAAAAGAGTCTGCTCTTCAATGCTGTAAAAGAATGTGTACATGCTTTGTGCGTGTGTGTGTGTGTGTGTGTGTGTGTGTGTGTGTGTGTGTGTGTGTGTTTTTAACGTAGGAGAGATAAAAACTGAGTGGGCTGGTGAGGGGGTGGCAGAGAAGCACAATGTAAGATCCTTTGGAAATGAAGTGTAATATGCTCCTTTATCTGCAATCAGCTTTATTGTTTACACACTTATTCCTGAATATGATTCCCACTAGCTGCCTCAAGACCCAATCGTGAGCCAACAAAAGCTTTTGATTCCATTGCTTTCTGCTACAAATACAGCAATCAGAGTAGCACTGGGCAGTATTGATAAAGTTCACACAATAACCACAATATTTTCCAAATATATCACAGTATCTGATGATATTTAATTTGGCGTTAATAAAGTTAGAGAACCCATTCTAAATAAGTGCTGCTATTCTATGCTAAAAGAATGTCTTACAAACCTGACATTGCGTGTTTTGACTGGACTGATTTATTCTGCTTGGTTTCTCTTAGAACGAGACTAAGGGAAACCTTACACAGCACTGTAAATACTAACCAGACAGAAAGCACATTTTTTTTGTTTTGATGTATTTTGAACTGTCCTTTTTAACCATTCAGAAGTAACTTCAGCATACCAGTATAAATAATGCATGTAACAATAAATCTTTCTTGCTTTTTTCATTTCTGGATCGTTCCTTCAGAGCTTGGGCTGAAATTAAAGTGCTGCATTACTGTCCTGGTTTTCAGCTTAGCAATAAATGTGTGTGCCTAGATGTAATGTGTATCGTTCTAAATGTAAAGGTGGCACCTTTAATGGTACGGTGGAAAATGGTAGCTCCAGTTTTTCGCAATCTCCTGTTATTGATCAACTTTCTCTTTTTACATATTGGATTTCACGCAACCTCAAATGAAAATTATTGTGACTCAATTTTAAACCATTTTTAGGGGTCCATCATTAAATGATGGCATGATGTAAAGTGCAGCAGGTGTTTTCAACAGGAGAAAAATAAAGGTGAGTCAGGTTTGTGTATGTAAACCCATCCAAACCAAATTCTCCAATTATTTACACAAACACAGGTAAAGTATTTTAGTCATTACTATCATTAATCATTAGATATATGCAGCCATTATAGGTATGCATGTGAGAGAGAGAAAGAGAGAGAGAGAGAGAGAGAGAGAGAAAGAGAGAGCTTTCTGATGTGTGTTCATTTACCTTGGCCAGAGTTGTAAATGGCTTTAACTGACTTCTTGACTTTCTGCAGTGAAGTCCTGTCCTGATCCAGCGCCTAAGGACAGAAAGAAGGGAGAAAAGAAAGTTATAAAAAGACACAATCATATAAAAATAACAGAAAAACAGAATGAAAGAGCGAGCGAGAACGAGAGAGTGAGAGTGAGAGAGCGAGACTAATTCTGGCGAAATCTGCTCCTCTATAAATCACTGCGCCGCTATTTTATAAAGCATGATTGTGGCGAAAACAATAAACGAAAGTACGGCACTGATTTAAAGCAGTTATTCGGAACAGAAAAGGCTTATAAATCATGATCTGAAAATTCGTTTATCACTGTACCGGCCTCCTCTGTTGCCTGGACAAAGAATGCCCATCAAATCACAACTAATTATCCAAAACAATGAGCCAATCAGGCAAACAGCTGAGCTGCACTAATCATCAGGCCATGGCTAATCAGCATAATCAGCAGACTATATTACAAAAAAACATCCACATTATTTTAGCTTGAACTTAATTCAAGCAATTTCCTCTGGGATCAATAAAGTTTCCTGATTCTGATTCAGAATAATTAAATTGTTTACCTTTAATGTCATTTGTGACTCACCATCTGTTATAAGAGCGCTTTATTCTGTTCTATTCTGGGAGAAATGTTGAAAGTGACTAATAGAGGCGATCTAGACTTGACTTGCCCAGCTGAGTCTACTCAGCATTGGTCCGTAGGCGTCAAACGACCAATTAGCATTCGGTGTGGTATTGTACTAGCCTTGGCCAAGAAGTGCCATGGAGCAAGGCAAGCATTTCTGTGCTGAGACTCACCAGCAATTCACCCTCCAAATGAATCTCCGGTTTCTCTCTTGCAAATCTCCTTCTCATGCTTAAGATGTTTGCTTTCATAAACTCCAGGCCACATATTTTCAGCAAAACCCATAAAAATGACGCTCCTCTGATTACAATCTCCATAGATTCAAGCCATGTTTGTGGAATAAACGCAGGACATTCCCATTTTATGATGTATTTAAGGGTGTTTTGTAGTCCATCATGGGGTTTGAGAGTTTTGAGACTTTGACGTAGTTAACAAATAACTGAGGCTTAAACCAGCATCGTGCAAACTTCTGTAACAATCTCATGAACAATCAGGCCCATAAAAGCCTCTCTAGCGCAGATGAATCACGACCAGCTCGAAAAGAAAGGGCCATGCCGAGCAGTAGGGCTTATTAACTTTCAGGATGTAATAAACAGCTAGTGTTTTGGCCTCCCTTCGGACGTTTTTACGTGCGCTTCCCCAATTAGAGAAACCGCTCCATGCTTTGAGGGGCCGCATTCAATGGCAGAGCCCAACCTTTGATCCCTTACCCCAAGGATTAGCAGCTAATGCTAACAGAGGCCCGCATTCACAGGAGTGGTTCCTCAGACGTTCGGCTCACTGGGGAATACTCTCTCTGTGATTAAAAGTCTGCTCGGTTATTACTGGAGCGTCCTTGACGGTAGAAACGCACTGATTCATGTGCTTTTTGCTGATGGTGCAGGGGGAGACGGTTTTGATGTTCTCTACAGGGTTTAGAAGCTCGCTGAAGAAACTTCCGCAGGAGCCGTTTGAAGTTTAGAATCATTAAAGACAGTGGGACCACTCGCCTGTAAAACCAGAAACCTTTTGACCCACAAGAAGGGGAAAAAAAAACCTATTCTCCCTTCAGGACTCTAGAACTAAACCCTTCTTTCTGATTGTTTTTCCTCCCCGCTGGTAATCTCGGTTCTCGTTCTCAGAAACCACAAAATGCTGTCTCTAAGGCTTTGCCCCCTTTGCTTTTCTGTCACTCTTTCATGTTATTGCCTCTGTCATACAGTGCGATGTGGTAACACATTCATCCTCGACTGGATGCTCCCACTGCTTGCCCTCTGGACCAGTTCTACCACCTTGGAGTCATCCCATGTGGCACTGACTCTGAAAACAGAAGATCTCACCTGCATGCTCACACTCTCACCTTCGTGAGGAGACTGAATGCGTTAGCTAGAAGGCATGGAGACGTTAGTGAATCGTTCGCCATTTTCTTAACTCTTGCTAGGGTCTGTTGGGCAGCTGATGCCTCTGTAGACTCTACATAAAGTTCAATGCATGGTACATTAATACTGAGCCCCTTACCTCCACTGGTTAACTTAGAATACTTCTGTGTAACGCAACCTTTGTCTCTCTATTTTTGGCGGAGTGGTGGTAGCGGGATGAACTGTTAACCCCTTCCACAGTTCAGTTTAGTCCTTGGCTTTTGAACAATTGTGCAGTTTGAAACAAATTCAGTTCAGAAAAAAATGACAACTTCATATTTTGTCCTATTTTCCAAAACTGTTGTAAACATATGCTCTGTATTAGCACTGTTTTTTTTTTTTTACATTATTATATATTATGTTTGTTTCTCATTTCATGTTTCAAATACATTTAATCTCATTTGGAGTCCCATGGCTCGATTCCATTAAACCTCAATTGGAATCCTACGGCTTGAGCACATTTAACCTAGGTCAGGATCTTGTGGCTTAATGAGACTGAATCTCAAGCACATTTAACCATGATCGGGAACCTGTGGCTGGAGCACATTTAACTTTGATCGGGAACCTGTGGCTCGAGCACATTTAACTTTGATCAGAATCATGTGGTTCGAGCAGATTTGACCTCAAATGGAATACTGTGGCTTAAGCACATTTAACCTCAGTTGACAATAGAAATGCACTGCTTCATGCGCTTTTTGCTGATTTTGCAGGGGGAGACGGTTTTGATGTTCTCTACAGGGTTTAGAAGCTCGCTGAAGAAACTTCCGCAGGAGCTTTTTGAAGTTTAGAATCATTAAAGACAGTGGGACCACTTGCTTGCGGCTAATATTATGGCTTAAGCACATTTAACCTCAATCTTTTTGCTCAGTCGTATTTTAAAAGCAACCAGAATCTGCTATTTGAAACCTAGCTATGTACATATTTAGCCTGTAGGCTCTGCCTCTCAACAAGAAGCAGCACACTTCCCAGTGAGACAAAAAAAAACATGTATCATACACTGAAGTTCAGTTTCAGCTCAATCATTACATCACTACATTTCACATTCATTATTTATTACCACATGTCTTTACATAACTTTCTTAAATGAACTCATAATACCAATTAGGGATGTCACGATTAACCGGTTTCACGATTAACCGTGATTTAAAACGGCACGATTTAAAGGCTCCTCAACACCGTGTTTCTGTTGGTGCTCTTAAAGACGTAGATTATGACAGTGCTATCAACAGATTGGTGGGACTTGCCCGTAATGAAACCGTTCCACCAGCAGTGCACTTGTGCTAGAAACACACAGACAGTACAATCAGCGAATTACGGCTCACTTGACCACACTAAACAATGGCAGAGGAAAAAACTGAATTTGCTTTATTTCCAGAAGCGACTGAAGTTTCTTTTTTAAAATAGGGAATAAAATAGCTAATATGTAAGCTTAAATTTAATTCTAAAGAAATAGACTTTGTTTATTTTTTTCACTATGATGCATCACTGTTTACATTATTTATGTTTCAAAAGGCAGTATCCATATGTTTACATTCCATTTAAGCACTATTTGTTTTTTTGTTTTGTTTTGTTTTTTTTAAAAGACAGCAGTAAATAAAAAGTACAAACCTCTAAAGAATGTGATTTTAATGCATGTGAAATAATTGTGATAATCGTGAAACCGTGATTATTTCCCAGATGATAATCGTGCTATCAAAATCTGTAATCGTGACATCCCTAATACCAATTGCTATTTGCGTTGATGTGGGTTCAACCTGCAGAGCATGGCTTGCCCTTTTAAGTCTTAGTTCATCTTAAAGTTTCTTCCTTATTCTCTGAGGGAGTTTTTCCTTGCCATTATTGGTTTATTCACTATGGGCTTGGACGCTTGATTCCTGTAAAGCGTTAATTTCGATTTTCATATATCAAGATTCAGATATTCATTTAGCAGGGTTAATTTAGTAGGACTGCACCTGTAGCCACTAACATATACAAGATTGAGTAGACTGGGTCTTGAAATCTGATTGGCTGAGCCAGATTTAAAGTTGTTGTAAAATAGTCAAATATACACACACACACTTACGACCATTTCTCACTAACTGAGGTCTGTATTAAAGTGGCAAGTCTCTAAAAGCCAACGTGCTGTGAAGGGACTGTTAAGCTGCTCGCATGGACAATTAAGCTGCAATATAGCAGGCTAATGAGGCTAACAGCGGCTCCTCCATTAGTATTCAAAGTTAGGATCTGAATTAAAGTATTTACTGGAGCGATCACTGTGAAGAATATTTCACTTGAAAGTTTAACACACTTCAGATGTTTCTGGTTAGACTTGACTTAAGCAGTATGTAATCCAGTGTGGGAAAACCAACGTGTGGCAGCTTTAGCTTCATGCTACCAAAACACAGGGAATTGCATAGAGGTGCCGATGAAAGTAGCATCATCGTTGGTCTGGTAAAACTACTAACAAGTGAAAGGTTTCTCCATTAAATAATATTTTCATTACTATAATTTAAAAAAATCAAGAAGTTGCTCTATCTTTTGGCCTATGACCGCTGGGATAGTCTACAGCACCCTAAATTACCCCGGTTAAAGTGTAAGTAAAGTGTCCATCTGTCATACATGAACACACCACAGCACACAGTGTGAAATTCTTCTCTGCATTTAACTCATTCACCAAGTGAAGCAGCGGGCAGCCAGGAACGCGGCACCCAGTGAGCAGTGTGTGGGGACGGTACCTTGCTCAAGGGTACCTCAGTGGTGCCACTAGCAGTCCTGGGATTCAAACCCACGACCTTCAGATCGCAGGGGCAACTCCCTAATCACTAGGCCACCTGCTGCCCCACGTAAAGGATAATGGGCTTGGATAATGAATGAGGGCATTATTTAATGATGGCAGCTCAAATGTCATGCTACTCCAAGCACTCAATTTCTTCTTGGTAGAAGTGTTTATTGTTATAAAATGAATTATAACATTTCCAAGCACTATATTTGATCATATTTTATGTAGTTAACATGTGAAGCAACATAAAATATGACTGAAATGCACACTTTAAGCAACTTACTTGTTTTATACTGAATATACTATTTATGCAAAACAGTAGCCAATACTAAAATAGTACTTTTGTGCTGAATCAAAGAACATCACAGCATGATCAAGTGATACACTATCTACTTAAAAACGGGAAATTTCAGTCTTAAGTCTCTAACACTCAATAATTTGCTTTTTCATTTGTCAAATTAAAGTATTTCCACACATACACACATCAAACACAAACCTTAAATAACAACAGCTCATTATTATCCTGAAGAGTAAAAAAAAGGCAAAAAAAGAAGAGCAATCGTGGATAGTGATCCTTTCCCTAAAGCAGTGCAAGTAGCACCATTAACAACCATTAAATACAACTGCGATCCCAGCTCTTTTTATTATTCCACTCATACAGCTACACAGCCACAGCACTACTCGTACAGCTACACAGCCACAGCACTAATATGGTATGGATAAAGGTCATAAAATGTATTATTTACTCCAAAAGTATTTAATATAATGACTGAGGTCAGTGCTGATACTACTCCACTGCAGTAACTCAGGAGGGACTGGATCCGTTTGGACCTTTTTTGGTTCCGTACATTGGACAGGACTACAAAAAAAAATTGTCTACACACTCTTCTGACTCCTAACTGTACCAACTCTGTTAGCCATAGATGGCCACTAAGGCCTTTTACTGTTAGTTTTCCCAATAGAAACTCTCTTTCTCTTCTCTCTCCAGGTCGACCAGAGGAGGATGGGTTCCCCTTTTGAGTCTTGGTTCCTCCCAAGGTTTCTTTCTCTAGGGAGTTTTTCCTCATCTCTGTCGCTCCTGGCTTGCTCACTACGGGCTCGGAACTGGATTCCGAAAAGCTGCTTTGTGACAACACTGTTGGCTATATAAATAAAACTGAATTGAATTAAACTGACTCTGAATCCTTAGAGTGCATGCTCTGACTGGGAACTCAGTTGTTTACTAACTGGGAGAAAGAAAACTTAGCATTGCTGTGGTCATAGTGTGTGACCCTAATCTTAGCCTTGACGAATTTAAACAAGATCTTCGCCTTGTTTTGGAAAAGTGTGCAGACAGCCACCAAGTGAGCAACATGCCTCCAGGCCTTTTGTCTCAAACACACACATACCATTCTATCATTAGAAACATCTCACATCTGCTGATACTCGCTTAATTGACAATGAACAATTACATATTGACATTAATTTACCTTTTTGCTAAGGCAAGGAGAAAATAAACAACGCTGGCATAATCCTCTCTCGGGAGAGGGGTTTAAGGGACTCTGCAGGGTCAAGGATACAGGGGTCATAGTCCAGCCTAGTGAAGGCCGCTACTGTATTCTTGCTGACACTCAAAGCAGGCATTTCACAAACACGTAACCTTCGGCTTGTAGCTGCTTTAATGATCTGCTGTGTCTCAGCAGACAGTTAAAAGCTACAGAATCTCAGTCCACATTTGTACTTTGTAGGTTTTACAAACACACTTATCATTGCACGATGACTAGACAGTCCCCTCCTCGGCTTTAGGATACCGAGACCCTCTTTAGCATACTGAGCTGATATTTTCCGAGATACGCTTGCAAAGTGTTAGTATTACCACCCAATGGTAATATTTGCATAGCACTTAAGATCCAGTGTTTCTCCATGTTCCTTCGCTTGGAAACCAAAATATTATCAAAGTGGGATGTTGGCACCAGTCTTCTAGACAAGCCTGCCCTATTTTAGATCTCATGTACCAGATATTCTTTGTCTCATCTGCATGTATCCCATCATTCTTTGCCAAACAGATGTGGCGTTCAAAGCACCTCCATGTGTTAGAATAACTGTAGAAAGAGAATGGCTAAAGAGCAGATCCCCGTGACAGTAATATGCGATGGAAAGGAAAAGAACGAAAACTGCCATAATATTGTAACATCCAGTAACATCAATTAGTGGCCCAAGGAAACAAATAACCGCATTTTAGGCACCAAAAACCAATTTACATGACCATTTTCCAATTTTTCTTAATCCCACAGAAATAAACAGGCTGATATATGCTGCTCAGCCACAACAGTAAAATCACTGACAGGTGAAGTAAATGATACGATTACAGTGGCACCTGTCAAAGTTTGGGATATATTAGGTAGCAAGTGAACAATCAGTTCTTGACGTTGATGTGTTGAAAGCAGAAAAAAATTTGGCAAGCATAAGGATCTGAGTGACTTAGACAAGGGCCAAACAGATATGGCTAGATGACTGGGTCAGAAATTCTTCAAAACAGATAGTCTTGTGGTGTTTTTGTGGTATACAGTGGTAAGTACTTTTCAAAAGTGGTCTTAGTAAACTGGCTACAGGGTCAGGGGGTCCAAGGCTCAATGATGCACATGGCGAGCGATGGCTAGCCTGCCTGGCCTGATCCCACAAAAGAGCTACTAAAGCACAAATCTCTGAAATTAATAAACGTAATGCTGGTGATGATAGAAAGCTGTCGGAACACACAGTGCCTCACAGCTTGCTGTGTATGGGGCTGCGTAACTGCAGACCGGTCAGAGTGCCCATGCTAACTACTGTCCACTACCAAAGGCACCTACACTGAGCATCAGAACTTGACCATGGAGCAATGGAAAAAGGTGTCCTGCTCTGATGAATCACATTTTCTTTTTAGCTATCACAAAAGGGAAGTCAGCACATGGACACTGGTAAACACTGATAACCACCATAACAAATCCCACTTTCCTGAAAACGAATGCATGCTTAAAGAAAAGTGCAAAAAAAACGTAACAAGCAGTTTTATCCAATTTAGCAGAAGTGCGATGTAAAGAACTATGAAACTGCAGTGTAGCGGTTCTTTTTTCCCTGAATCACCCACCGCAGTTCACACACACACACACACACACACACACACACACACACACACACACACACACACACACACACACACACACACAC
>JBBPCZ010070030.1:0-12050 GCA_037974445.1 Brycinus macrolepidotus | reverse complement strand
TATAAATATAGGTGCGTGTGTGTGTACTGTGCAAAAGTCTTGAGCCACCCCTTATTTCTTCATATTTTGCTTCCAAAGAGCCAGACTTGTTTTTTTTTTGGTATGTAGTCTTGTGGAATAGTTCTCTAGGCTTCCTTCCTCATCCATTCAAGCATAACAAAGCCATCTGACTTAAAGCTTGAACAAGTGAAGAAATGGATCAGATAGATGGTTACAGATGATCAGGCGGTGATTAGTATACTGGTAGTGCTGAATGCTGAGTGGTTGAAAAACCTTTATCTAGGCACCTTGTATCTTTAGGCACTTTGCAGCCTGTAAAGTGTAGTAAAACCTTTGTTCCCATTTCTTTAATTTAATCAACTCAATACCAGATCAGACAATCTGACTGAAATAAAATAGTAATTTTGTACCAACAAGGTGATTCAAAGCAAAATATAAAGTGGCTCATGACTTTTGCACAGTACTGTATATCTCACAATCAAAGTCTGCTGAGAGGTGTAACTGTCTGTAAGTGCTGGCACTATCATCAGAAGACTGTGAGTTCGATTCCCGGTGATGTCGCAGCCATCTGTGGCTGGGAATCCAAGAGAGCACAATTGGTCCTCCCTCTCCCCTCATCACTCAGAATGTCAGCTTACAGATGCACGAGCATCTGTTAACTGACACTAAAAAATGGCGGTTGGCATTCTCCTGACTTGGGTGACTTCACATGTCGTAAAGAAAGCATGTGCTAGTCGTCACCTTCCCAGTCAGGTCAAGTAGATGTTTTATTGTCATTTCAATCAAATACATGGAACACAGTGAAATGAGACAATGTTCCTCCAGAACCATGGTGCAACACAAAAAACAATAACAGAAACACCACAAGACCATACAAGACTACACAAGTGCAGACAGGACAGGACAGCGTTGGTGAAATCACATGACTGGGGGAGACGTAGCGAACAGATGGAATTGGACACGATTAAACTGAGGAGAAAACTGAAAAAAAAAAAAAAAACCCCACTAAACTCCCCCTCCAGAAAAAACACAAAAACGATCCAAGAAAGTTGTTTGAATTACAGACTGAAAACTTGTCAACACTGATTGCAGCAGCATTTTGTGTTAAGCCTGCTGATGTTTAACTGAATTAAATTGAAATAACATTATTTTGTTGTTGTTGTTTTTCTGTTTACTTCTTTTGAATGAACAAAAGAGACTACGTACCTACCCACCAGTCTCTCAGTGCCTCATTAATTTCTATTCAAAACAGTATCAAGGGAGGAAGGAGAGGAGAATGCTGACATAAAAAGCCTTTTAATCGTCTTTTTTTAACAAGTGCCACCAGTTTTCCTATTTGTCTTTCTCATCGCATACTCCTCCTTTTTCCACTCGGAGTACATTATCCCCCTTCCTGCTCTTTAAGTGCTTCCATTTCCCTCTCGCTCTCTCTCTCACCCACCCACACACGTACGCATGTACAGACCAGACAGACACGCACACACACCTCCATGCTCACACACACTCTAGCCTGACACTCTGACCTTTTTTAGGCATGCGTGGCACTGGGCCGGTGCCACCCTTTGCACGCTCTCGCTCCCCCTCCTCTTCTAGCCTAGTTTGGTCCTGTCTTTAGTGCTATGAATCGCCATAGCGCTCGCCGCGATCTGGAAATGAAAGGTCTCTGATTTCACACTGGAACAATGAGGCCGAGAGCGGTAGCTGAACTATGTGACCGGGTTCATAAATTATCCCTCGTAATATTAAGTGGGACTGAATCTTCCCATCAGAACTGTGGCATAAAGCTTAACAACTGTTTATGAATGACAAACCACAGATTCCCAGAAGGAAGGTCTTTTGTTTAGTTTCGTCTGTCTGAGTCGTGGTGGAACAGGGTGAATGCTCTCTGGACTCCGTGTCAGTGATCAGATCCTTATGTAAGGGGTCATTCTACTTAATAGTTCAGATGCTGATAATTCTTGACTCTTTAGATTCCTCTTATTATTTATATGTTTTTCGCTCAATGTATATTTTACTGTGCTAATAAAACCTCTAATCACCAAGCTTTTGTACTATTTTTAAATTATTTGTTTACACCATCAGTAAACAGCAGCAGTTCTTTACATTGGCATGACAAATAGATAAAAATGGTCCAAAAATGCTTGGAATAAAATCTTGTTACATTAACACACATCAATCCAGTCTATAAGTATTTTTGGTCTTCTTTTTAATCTTCTTGTCTGACTTTAACTTTAATTTCTCATGAGATCTCAGGCAGTAAAAATGACAGTGTTAAATATTAAAATGTTTTATTTAAACTGGTAAAATCTCCAAAGTTAAGTGGCCTTTGGCGGTGCTGCTGCTTCTGCCAAAAAAAGTGTATATCCGTCTACAGGAGGAACTGAGGGATGGAAAATTACATTATAACCATAAAAACACTTACTTATTAATCATATGTCTGCAAAGATCACAGTCACAAAATCAAGAAGTTATCCATCAAGTTATCCATTAACTCCTGCCATAAATACTGTGATATTTAATGCAGAGCCTATTTTTAATTAGCTTTATAAGTTATATTAGCATTTCAGTGATAATCAGTCATGATAAACCCCTAGCAGATTAATTAAATTATTTCTGACAATTAAAGCAAAACAGACATTCAAGTAGCCTGTTTTCTAAATGTTTATGTTGAAGCTTCTCTCTCATGCAGGGATAGTAGAAAAGGATTGGTAGCATTCAGCTGCAGCTCGGTTTTAATGACCACACCTTAGTTTATTGTGACTTTGGTAATACAGTTGCACTTCTGAATAAGGAAGAATGAATGAGAAACATTATCGATGATTTAAGTGAACCATGCACATTTATTTATGAGGGCTGCTTCTGGGAGGGGATATAATTCCCCATAAATAAGTCTAATGATACCCCTGGTCAGCTGCTTAGATGAGCCCATGGTATAAGCATAACACTCTGAGAGGCATGAAGGATTTCATTATTGTGCTCTGGAATTGTCTACACTTGACTTGGACTAAGGCCTAATGAGTCAAATGAGGTCTGAAACCTTACAAATAAAATAAGACTGATTGAGGATGTCCAAACTATTGCCCATGGCACATTCTATTTTAGATTTGTAAACATATTTTAAATTCAGTAAACAAATGGTAATTATTCATTATAAATGAGTAAAAGTGTGATGTATTTATGTTAGTTACATGCTGAGGTGGTGCCTACTTAGTTTCACTTTGAAAATCAACCTCATGTCATATGACTGGGGTGCACAGACCTTTGGACACACATATGTAAAGTGAAGTATATCTTTTCCTTCTACTGTAAAGTTAGCATTGCAGATATTATTATTACTGTTATTTTTTTATGGCAGAAGCATATGAAAATGTGCTTCTTAAACTTATTAAAGTAAGTTACTCAAACTTTATATAGAGAAAAATCCAATTCTTATCTTTGTAATAGTGTTTTGCCTGGAGGAGCGTGAGATGTCTGACTTCACCTTTTGAAGAAGTTTTTCTGTACAAGTGCCTTAGAAAAGTAACTCCACAAGTGCTAGGAAGATATTCAGTATAGGCCATGTTATCTGACCCTCCACAGTCCAATCTGAAAGTGTGAGATGGGTTTTAGTCAAGCATTACCTTCAGTCTGATCTGTTTTATTTCTCCATTTGAATGCTGAGTGTTCTGGAAACCAGGAATAGGCAGTGAAGAATGTGTTTTTCTAATGTCACGACCCAGACAGTCTCTTTCTTGCCTCTCAGACAGTAGTCTTGAAAGATATCGTACCGTATAACTATGTTGTAGTGAAACCTGACTGATAGAGGAAGTTTCTGAAGCGACAAGAAATAAATGTGAAGCTTCATTACAATTTCGCTGGTAATACTATTAGACCTTTTTTTTTTTTTTTTTTTTTTAAATCTCATCATTATTAGCTCAGTTCAGCTGCTGCTTCTTCATTTTGATTTTCATATTCACTCTGCAACGACAGCATTTCTGGCCATGATCTCCATGTAGAGCTATATGTCTTATACAACATTTAAAATCTGTATTAGAGCTAAATTTTCATTATGAGATTATGTGTTTATATTATTAAATATTATTTTACAGTACTTAAACTCAAATGTCCTACTGTTTGGGCAACGGCATCACAAGAGATTTATGAATACGTGTGTGTATTCATGAGGTTCACTAGTGAGGTTTGTCCCTCAGGAGAATTCTGGTGCTCTAGGTGAGGTCCAGGATGTGATAAACAATGGGGGGATGGGGGGAAGTACTCACTACATTCCAATCTGGCATGATGCTGCAGCTGAATAAGGAAGAATGACGGAGAAACACTACTGACGGTTTGAAGAAATAATGCACATTTATTTAGATGGCGTCAACAACATTAAGGGGGTGCTGTTGAGTTTTGTAGAGCGGTAATAAATTTAAAATAAATTGGCATTCCACGTAAACATTCAGAAAGCCTGATTTCAACTGGTATCCACTGGTCAGAAAAGCAGCTGTTGTTTTTATAAAGGTAACACTCTGACAGTTATAAAGTTCATTTTTATGAATGTCAGCAACCTTTGTCATATTTCATTCCTCATGCTGATACATGAAGGTGTCTTATCTAAGGGAAATCACATATTTATATCCAACACTCCTAAAAATAAAGGTTCTAAAATGTTTACTAGCTGGAAATGTATGATTCTGGAGAAAAAAAAGGTTCCTTTATAAACCATCCACTGGTCGTATCATTTCAGATCATTCTGTGTGGCACATTGCAGTGATTGACGAACCACCACTTAAAAATAAGGGGCATTTAAAAAAGCACTGAAATATAATTACTCCACTTTTAAAAATGAGTGTTTCAGTATAAAACATTTGTTATCTAATAGCCTTAAAATTGTGAGTTAAAATTTAAGCTACCAGAATGTAAAGTGCGGATTACTGTTTTGTTAACTCACTCTTGGTGAACTCAGAATTTTGAAGCAACCAGGTTACTTACTTTTTAAAGTTACAAGAAGTGTGTTTTACAGGGTGTTGTTCATAAGAATTGTATTGGGCATCATTAACTGTGTCATTAATTGTGGCTAGATTTCTTTTAGATTTTCTTAGCGAGCTGAAAACATTTTTTTTTTCTCACCTGTATTGAAGGGATTGTAAATGGAGTGCGAAGGCATGGTTATAGCTTGCCATAGAAACCTTAGAAATGTCAATCTCATGTCATCCAAATCAACCAAATACATGTTATGTCAGTCTGGCATCTAACAAAAGTGATGAGAGCATTGTTTATCACAGCTTTATATCAACTATCATGCAGGACTTAATCAGAATATAGTGCATAATGTAGCCTTATTAAAATTGTGCTTAAAATGGTAGGAAAAATACTGCATAAGTGCTTTCATCTGTAACTAATAGAATATATTGGTATTGAATTTTGGTAGTGCTATCATGCTGTTTTTGTTACATTTGGACTGAGACGAAAAAGTAAGAAGAATCAAAGTACAAGTTTAGAAAAGAATCTCTTTATTGCATGTAACCCAGTGAAATATCTCAGTCAAATGGCTGTTCTCATAAAACTCTTCAAAACACCTCTCTTCAAATTGACTGGGGAGTTTAAAATGCAATGAAAATCTGGTCTGAACATTGCAAACTCTCTGATAACGTAACCTACCTTATACACCCTGTAAAGCTGGGAAATCCAATTTCAGATTTTATGAGATATGCTCATCATGACCAGACAGAACACAAACACACACCCCATAAAACAATGTTCAGTCCATAAAGCACCACTCATAACATGTTCAGTTATGTAAGATTTATATTTGCATGTACAGTACCTTTGCTTTGAAGTGAATGCTGGTGTCATGGAGGTTTAGTAAACAGAGACATAGGTTTTACAGCACTCAGAAGAACACTGTGTTACATTCTGGCATGTATTTCTATTACACTTTGACTCACTGACGCATGTGTTCTCTTTGGTATGTTTAAGATCCATCTGGCACTTTAAAAGAAACTGGGCATTTTACATGTTTATACTGTGGTTTGCTTTATACAGTGTGTTTGTGCAAATTCTAAACTGATCTTGATCATGGCGTTAATGTGTTCCCTGCACGCAGCGCTGTGCATGATGGGATGTATGCAGTATGGAACTCTTTGCAGGGGCTTTTCCTTTGAGAGAGCTGGAAGCTGCGTAAGGTGTGACTGGCCATTTCTGTGTGGAGAACTGATATGAAGGACAGCTTTTGTACAGTATTAAAAATAATATTAAGTGTCATGATTCCATCATGAGTTGTTGCTATGACAGATACCACAATGTTTGATGTCACGACAGCTTACGTCACATGTTTATTTTTGCCGTGTTTTGAAATAACCCATTAGGACATCAAACATTATGACATGTCCGTTTAATGGTACTAATAACTTGACGCTGTTAAGTTACTAAGCAAGATCTGTCATGACAACTCAGGACAGTATATGCCACCTGTCATGACAGCTTCATGGCATGTTCTATAGCAGTATTTAAAAAAAATGTATGATCATTTCTGCTCTGTCATGTTATTGCCATCATGGTCTTGCAAAACTGGCCAAATGCAGCATTAGTCAATGGCTGTCATGGTCTTTTGCATGGAATTAAAGTTGAACAGTGAGTCAAAGTTACATGTATTTTTAATAAGAACAGCTTATTACCAGTCTTTATGAGCCATTTTATCTACATTATGTATAAAACATGATCCTGATCACATGGATGTCATTTTTGAGTAAATTATTTTTTGAAAAATTATTTTTGAGTTTTGAAATACTGATATTCTGTCTTCAAGCACTGTAAATGCTGAGGCAGTCAAGGGATTTGTTTAGGCAGACTTGATATGAACATAAAGCAGCAGACGCACATTTCAGTCATTCAGTCAATGGTCAGCTAAGGAGATTCTTTCAAACCAAGTCACATTTGAAACAATGAAGTTATCTGATGTGGACTGGTCCTACCGTGAATGTCGGAATCTTGACACTATTGATTTGTAAGCAGTGTTCATGGGTTTCAAGGGAAGAAAAACGTCTATCTATGTGTCTATTCCCCAGTGGTCCCTCTGCTTTCTGATGGTAGCTGTTCTCTTACTGAAGTTCCAAAACAGTACGCATTCTAATGGACTTGGCGGTCTTTTACAAAGAACCCAGTGGGCTCACCACATTCCAACGGGCCCCGTGTGCCAAGATCCCAGTCCACGTGTTGAACCACACTTAAACTTATTGTCTCCACTGAAAATCACTTCAATCCCTAAAGCTTTTTTCTTTCATTGTTGAAACCATGATTCATCTCCCATATCACATCCAAGTAGGCCTGATGACCGCACAAATCATGCCGGTTTATGTGAGTAAAATTGTAATAACCAAAACACAGCAGACTTTCCAAGTAAATGCTCCAAGCAAAACATGGTTTAAAACCCCCCACCAGCCCAAGGATGACTACGTGAAATAAGATGGATCACGCCAGTGGAGAGTCGACTTTTCAATGCTACGAATGTCATGTGAACTGCTTCTTCCATCTGAACTCATGGGAAAGTCCATCTCCACAGAAAGTCCGCTGCTGCTCTGGGTGGAAGTTGCCCTTTTGTGCTGATAAAGGAGCAAGTTGCTCCATCAAAACCATGACCTTAACAATTTTAAGAGAAACCAAACGACTCGCCTCAGTTGAGTATTAAAGGGCACCTCTTCCCAGCTCCCCCCTTTTGTCTCTTCTGAATGCTGGGGCAGAGAGAAGGTCCTGGCTCTGCTTCCATCGCAGTGTGTGTCTCCTCTCCCTCTGGGCCAAGATCTTCTTTCTGATCTCGATCATTAAACCAGAATGGGATGTCTACTAACTCTCCCATAATAGAAAGCAGCTCTGCTCGTAATTTCATCCCTGCCACCGCCAACAGACAAAATCAACATCTGCTCCAGATACCGCTCACAAATTGGTAGATAGCACACTATGGTTTTAGCTGGTGCCATGAATTAAAGTGTAATGAGCGACATGGGTGTTCTGAATTATAAATATCCAGTCCACCAAGAAGCTTACTGAGCTCCTTGAAAAACAATTGTAAATGCTAAATATCAGTGACATTCCATTTTAGTTCATTGGCTTTTTATAGAGAAATGTCCAAGAGTGAAATTTTTCTCACATAAAGCCATGTTGAAAATTGACAACTAGAAAGCTCAAGACACAAATACACTGATGTTGCATTCAAATCCTAAAGCCTTTAATTTTAGCCTATGTATCAAGAAATTTGCCAATCCATTCTTAAAAGTGCAGAGGCTAGGACATCATTCGTTACCTTAATTATCACAATATCATTGCATCAACTGTTATTGACACTAAAGCCTATTGTTAATGTGAACCTTAGCTGTGATCTAATAGACCAGATATTTATGGTTATCTGCTTTAATGTTTCATTTTCTTCGGCTTTCCTGCTGCTGATTGAATAACCAGGTGTTCGCTGCCCTTATTGTTGCTGATAACAATCAGTGTGCGGATGTTTGTAACCCGCTGAGTTCTGAGCAAACTGCCATCATCAGATTTTTGTTGGACAAGAGCCATTCTTTTGAAAAATGCCTTAGAACAAGAGCTGCAGTGAAATATTTATAATATATATATAAATTACATATTATGTTTCATGGATCAGTTTGTATTTTTATTGACTGGTATGAAGTTACCTCACAGGGCTCGGGTAGCTTGTTATTGTGATCAAGCCTGAGTTTCGGAGAAAGGCCCGAAATAGAACGCTGTTGGAACACAAGTGTGTGTTCATGATTAGCCACTCTAGCATCCCCTTTCAGTCATTTCAAATGTTGCTTCTTTACCGTTATGAGTTTTTCTCACTCCCCCGCCCCCCCCCCTCGCTCTTTCTCTCTCTCTCTCTCTTTCCTTATCTTCTCTTGCTCTCCATTCTATGGTTTATGCCTCCGTGAGCAGGAGACAAAGTTTTGGAATGAATGCAAATGGACCATTGGATGTTTAAGCCTAGAGGCTTTAGGGCTCTCCCTCTTTCAGTTACTCCATACTGAATGCAGCATCTGGCTGAATTTGCTCATTATGCACATTAAATGGGAGCAAGCTGACTGGGTTGGTTGTTATTTTGCCTACACCATTATATATGTAGAAAGTCAAGCGTAATTGTTGAACTCAGTGGCCTGAGTGGGTGAATGTGACCCCAGGGTGATCACAGCAGAGGCTTCATGCGGCTGTTGGTATTTACTGTTTATGACAGGACTCCTTGAGCTTTGTCCAATAGAAAATAGTCTCATGGGTGAAATGAGCTAAGTGGCTGTGTGGGTGACTGAAGCTTATATCTCTGAGAACTAATGTAACTTAACAAAACAAACAGCGAGATGTTTTATTTTTATGGTGTGCGTGCAGGCGTGCGTTCGGTTGCATCGATAAAAAATTAATGGGTCCCTCCCATAGATTTGATGGAGGAAAATGTTCTCTCTGTGGACTCGTTTTACAGGGAACAAAGAAGTTTTGAGCCAAGACATGAAATTTCTCTAAGAGCTGGGATCTCAAAGATCTACATCTCCTTTCACTTGTATGTGTGAGTGATGTGCGTGTGTGTGTGTCTGTGTGTGTTTATGAAAGAGAGAGTGTACGTATGTGTAGATGTGTCAGAGGCCAGAGCCTTTAGAATCTCTCACCATTCCAGCTCTCGGTGGTAAACGAGTGCGAAATGCTTTAGTTTAGTCTTTATTAACCCCTTTTGATTTCAGGATATTGTACTTTTGACCTACAGTACACATTTAGACAACATTGTCTTATTTACACTCAAGTCCTTGGGGAAAAAGACTTACTTTACAGGAGGTGAATTGAAATTTACTAAAGAGCAGCTAGAAATTCCTGGAAAAGATTAAATGATGCCACAAAGTGTTCTTTGGGCAATGGCATAGAAGAACTATTTTGCTTACCTAAAGAATCATTTTTATAAATAGTTCTAAAACTGTTTTGTGGAAATTTTAAACTTTAAACTTTAAAAAGGTTCTTTACACTCACACATCTCATTTACAAAAACTGTTCTTCATAAACAATAATTAGAAGGTTATTTAGGGTTTAATAGTGAATTAGGGTCTCTACGAGATGAATTGATATGTTACTTTGATTTTGTTTATAAGGAATTAATTTTAACTCTTTCATTCCTTACCTTTATCAGTTTTCCTTGTAATTGAATAATATGCCTTAGGATGTAGTAAACCTGGGAAACGAATGGGGAATCTTAAAAAAGAAGACATAAATGTATTTAGCTAAGATGCACTTTTAAAAATAAAGGTTTTTTCTTGACTTGGTTCTGGGTAAAAAAAAAAAAACTTTCTTTGATGTAGAACCTTACAATATGTGGAGGTTATTTAAACTTTAAAAGGATTATTTAAAGGTTACAATCAATCTCATTTTAAGGTTCTTCAAGGAACTGAAAATGATGTAATCATTGCAAGGAACACTTTTAGGCATGCCTTGCTTTTGTTGAGGCTTTGTTGTGCTAGCATGGAACAGGAATATACGAGCAATTCACAGAAATCCACAAACAAGGCCTTAAATGAAATCAACTATGTCAACTCATATTTAGGTAGCAGCCTGTCCACATCTGTCAATATGAGACAGGAGGACAACCTGTGATACCTTTCTCATAACTTTTTTATTCCAGGATGATATTTCTGTATTCTGTATACTTCTGAAATGGACTGAAACTGCCTTCTAAATACGTATGTCTAGACACAGTGAATCATTAATAGAAGCATTTAGTGAAGTTTGGTAGTAGCCTCATTCATTTACTGGTGTTGTGTTTAACATTTTTGTCAGTTTTCGCCCTTATCTTACTGTACCTTTTACTGCTTCCTAGTTCTATTACGCAGAATGCA
Source organism: Brycinus macrolepidotus (assembly GCA_037974445.1). Lineage (NCBI taxonomy): Eukaryota > Metazoa > Chordata > Actinopteri > Characiformes > Alestidae > Brycinus > Brycinus macrolepidotus. The sequence goes on along the minus strand of JBBPCZ010070030.1, from coordinate 1,203 downwards.
GTCATGCTTTCTATCTAGTACCTCCCCAGCCTATATTTTCACATCTCTCCTTCCTCCTGCTTAGCCAGGGACAAAGATAAAGGCTATACATTTAACCAGCAAGGGCTGTGACAGTTGCCTTTTCAGTCCAAGGCAAAAGTCCCACCAGCTTTGTGTTATTCTAACCTAAATCTCAGTGTCCCATCTAAAGTAAACTGTTAGAAAGGTCAAGAGTCAAACGTTAATGGAGATGACCCTGTGCTCATAAATATTAGAACACTGCAACACTTAAAGTGCCCATAAACAGTTTTTAACTTTTAGTATCATTATACACAGATCAGCAATAACATCTGTATAAGCTTGTGCCTAAAACAGCTCTGACCCAATGAAGCATGTGCCCACAAAACCCCTGAAGGTGTGCTGTGGTATTTGGCGCCAAGACATCAGCCTTAGATCCTTCAAGTCCTGTAAACTGTGAGGTGGGGCCTCCATGGATTGGACAATTTGTCCTGCACATCCCACAGATGCTCAATCAGACTGAGATCTGGGGAATCTGGAGGCGACAAAGTCAACACCTTTGTCATGTTCCTTTTGTGCAGAGCGGCAGGGGACATTATTCTGCTGAAAGAGGCCACTGCCATTCGGAAATACTGTTACCATGAAGCGGTGTAATTGGCCTGCAACAAAGTTTAGGTAGGTGGTACGTGTCAAATTAACATTTAAATGACTGTCAGGACTCAAGGCTTCACAGCAGTACTTCGCACAGAGCATCACACTGTTTCAGCCATCATGAATGAATCCCATTTTCTTTTATATCACATGGTTTGCGGATGTGTGTGCATCACTTACCTGGGGAAGAGATGGCATCAAGACATACTATGGGAAAAAGGTAAGCTGGTGGAGGCAGTGCAACAGTGCTTAGGTAGGTGGTACGTGTCAAAGTAACATTTAAATGAATCTCAGGATCCAAGGTTTCACAGTGGTACATTGCACAGAGCATCACACTGCCTCCATCAGCTTACCTTTTTCCCATAGTACCTCCTGACGCTTCCCCAGGTAAGTCATCCACAACATTTTTAAAAGAGAGTGGGATTCATCAGACTAGGCCACCTTTTTTCGGAGGTGGACAGATGTCAGTGATCATTTGGTCATACGTGATCACACCACAGCACACAGTGTGAACAGCACGAAATTCTTCCTCTGCATTTAACCCATTCACCAAGT
>JBBPCZ010070019.1:0-12050 GCA_037974445.1 Brycinus macrolepidotus | reverse complement strand
GGGGGGGGGGGGGGGGGGGGGGGGGGGGGGGTGGGGGTGGGGGTGTGGGGGTGGGTGGTGGTGTGTTTTTTTTTTTTTTTTTTTAATTATTTGTTTTATTAGTAGTATTGTGCTAGAGCTGTGAGGCTAATGTAGCTAATAAATACTAAAAGTCACTACTCAGACAAGTTGTTTCTGTAGAAATACATCACCAAAACTTAATGAGCTCCATTAAGTTGTGCCAGACTTGTCCATTTGGTTTAGGACACAGTAGGACCTCCTGAAGACTCATCTGTTCAGAGAGCATCTCCACTCCTAATGCATCTTCTTGCTTTACTCTTACATACAGATTTAGCACTTAGTATTTTCCTCTGGTTCTCACACTGTCCTGAAACTTGAATGTTTCCTCATGTTGTAAGTCACTTTGGATAAAAGTGTCTGCCAAATGAATGTAAAGTAAAGTATGACTTTAAAAAACTTCACCCCTACAGGAAGCCATTTCAGACAACACAAGGGCTGGTATTAAAAACCGGTTGTAAGGTGGTCTGATCTCAGATCAATTCCTCTGTATTCATGATGGTAATTGTCACACAAACGGCTTGTAGATCAGTACTTCTGCTCGAGGTGATTTGTGAAGACAGCGACTGCCCGCTGCGTTCAGCTACACAGCGAGGTTTTGTTTAGTCATACTGTGACCTAAACCACACTGACATGTCTGTCACACTCTAAAGAAAACTCAGTGCGGTTTGAGAGACGTTTTGAGGATGTATTTACGGGACGGATTTGGGTGACCATTGACTTGTGGTGTTTTATGAGCAATGTTAGCCTCTTAGCTTCACTTCTAAACTAAAGAAGCAGTATTTGGACTCCAAGCTTGTCTTGGCTGATTGACTACATCTAGACATTAAGGCTGATCAGGTAGCAGATCAAGCAGCGGATTGGAGAAGGTGATGAAGGGTTATTGGATTAATGGAATATTCCTCTGTTTTTCTGAATCTGCAGCACATGATCGGTTACCACAGACAATAGCAACTGCCCGTTGACTCCTCTGAGTCTGTGGTTTTCAGAAGTACAGGGAAATGCATCAAAATGAATATCTGTGGCAACTGACGGTCCCATTAGAATAAACATGCTGAAGTTTTCATTTACAATACAACCTCTGTAATCACATTGCGGACTTCGAGGCCTTTGATTATTGTTGAAAATTTAGCCCTTTTACAGCTTTGTACTTGCCCTTGTGTTTGTACATGTTTTATTTTATGTGACGTTGCTGTTTTCTGTGTTTTGCAGTGTCTTAAGCAGAGTTCCCAAGGGAACCCATTTTCTCGGGTCTGGTGGTTTTGCCTCTTCCGATACTTCGAGCAGAACGTTCAGGGCATCGTTCCTCGCAACTACCAGCTGCCGGTACCACTGCCTTTGCCATGGCGCTCGCTGCGGGGCGCTCGGGTGGTGTACAGCAAGTTGGAGTCCCACTGACCTGGCCAGGCTGGAGCTCTGTGAGACTCTGAGAAAGGGAGAGAGACTACGTTCTCCATCGACCCCTATACGACTGGCTGAGCACTGTGACGCGTATATTTCTTTTTTTCTTTCGGTGAACGTTGTTTTTGAAGCATTTCAGCATCCCTCAGAGACGATGTACCTAGAGCACAGCTTCTGACAACCGGATATGATTTGCTGCTCTATACCGTAGCGCCAAGATACCAACTACCAACACATCCTGCTGCCAAGAGTGTGTTAGGCTTGATATTCAGGCTAGGTGTTGTTATGCAGAAGCAAGTCTGAATGTTCAAGCCCAAATTTAGCTGAAACGTTGTAATTTAAGGGTTAACGAACCGCCAAACTATGTCAAACAGCCTGAACCTTTAGTGACAAAAACCTTTTTTTCTTTTTTTTTTCTTTTTTTTTTTTTTTTTGTAAGAACCTTACTAATCGTAGTAAAAGTTTTTCTAAACAATTTCTCAGATTTATTTTCCAAAAAAAAAACGAATATCCAAATATAGGAGGTTTTTTAGATTTGTATTTTTCTGAATGCTGGAGCATCTAACGTCAGTTTTAGAGCTTTTCCAGTGCCTTTTTCCCGACAGATTGTACCACGTGTCCCCATACCTGGTTTTGAACGACAGTCATATGCATTACTCAAGATAAACGGCGTAATTCACACATTTCCTTTAACATTCATCAGTCCTACTCCCGCACATGCTTTTTGGGTGTTCGAATGTCTAGAGCATTGTTGTCTTGGTCTTAATCATGCAGAGAAACTATCAGATGTGCTAGAATGTATGTGAACAGTCAGCTCCGCCTTACTCGATCCTTTAAAACCAAAACTTTTAATCACAGCGGAAGAGCTTGAGCTTTTTAGTAGCATTTACCATGAGCAGAGTGTTTCATGACTTCTCGACCCTTTCTTGTTATAGACGTCCTACTTATTTGTCTTGGTTAGGGCCGAAGGGAGCGATTGGGGGGGGGCAGAGAGAAAGACAAAGAGACGCAGAGGAAGAAGTAAATAGTGAAGAATAAACTGTAAGACTGAATGTTTCTAATGGAGCACTTTCAAGTGTGAGTGAGTGACCTCCATTTACATCTGGTCGTTTCGTATCTGGCTTACAACCTGATAAGATTTTAACCACACGTTTACCCTTTAGTCGTCAAATACATCTGTCTTGCTGTATGACGTTCAGTATGCAGTTAAGCTCAAAACTAATTGTCTGTGTTGTTCCTTGCCTTTCCTTTTCTATTAGGTTCCTGTCTCAAACATGACAGTTTTGCATGATGTTCATTTTCTTACACCATTAGTTGTTAGTTGTTGGACCATATGTGTTAAAACATGGTCCATAAACGTGTGAAGTCAGGAACGAGCAGCGATCACAATTTTATGGAATCTGGTTAAATTGCTTGAAATTTGGTTAAATTGCATTAAATTGCACATTCTAAAGTGATTTGAACGACTTCAAATGTGTCTTGGGTGTGTTTACACCTTTTTTCTTTTCATGTGAATGAGTATCTTCTCGATACTAAGACTGTATGAAGTGACCAGGTGTAAATGGGGTCCGTCTGTCGTGAGCCGATCCGTATAGTTTAACTCCTTTAATTCATGTACCAGGGCCTGGCTGATATGAAAATTTTGTGCCTGGGTTTATGGAGGTATTACTGGTTGCTGGAAGTTATCAGCCTAATTGTATATGGTCTAAAACTACTCCAGTAGATAGTTAAGAAATGCTTTACTGACTGACAAAATTGTTATAGGGCAACAACTAACTATTGTAAGAAAATTCTGACCAATTTTCATGTGATGCAATGCCTGTATTCGCAATACAAGTTATTAGCGCCCCCTAGAGGCCGCCTGCATGTTTGATTCGAAAACAAAACCAAAAAAGGGACATTCTGACCTAAAACTATGTTGCATTATATTGGTTACTTTTGCAGAATTCATGGTTTTGTATCGTTTTCGTGTATTAATGTTCTTTCACTACAATACTTAGCATGCATTATTCAAATAAATCATACAGCATTTAGGAATCCCTTTAGTATCAGCCAGTCCTGGGTGCATAGCTACTGAGCTAAAGGCTTTAAAAACAGCCAAACTAGTTGTAACTCAAAATCACAAAGCACAAAATAGACACCAGAGACAATTTTGTACCTTTTCAGCCAGAAAAAAAGCTAAACTGAGGTGAGATATCTAGACAGCCAGCTACCTTCCTAATTTCAGCTTTTAGCTTGACGTCCTTCTGTCGTTCTGTTCTATTCGTTCCATTGTGAAGATGGTTTGCTCCGCAGCTCATGAAAAAAAGCACTTCAGAACAGTCCGCCACCAAAACTCCACCCCATAGTCCTCAAACCTTCCAGATAAATGATCAGGATAGGGTTTTCCTAAGTCTTTAGACCAGAAAATCTCACTCTAGAGGCTCCTGCAGCACCGCTGTAGGATCCAAGCAGGCACGTTTACAGATATTATGAAGGTTACTTTCTTCATTTAGGCCAGAGCGTCCCTTTAATATCAGCTGCACAATCTGTTAGTCAGGCTCTAATAGGAGTGCTTTCCAGTCTTTACACACACTCTACCTACAGTCTCAGAAATGTTTACTAGCCCAAAAGATCTGATAATGTCTTGCAAAGAGAAGACTGTGACGTGTTTTTAATATAGTGAGCATTGAGCCCCAAAGGTGTACAATGCTTGTGTCCTGAAGAAAATATATTTTTATACATATATCCCTATAAATCCAGCGTCATCAAAATGCTTAGTAATGATTTAAAAGATGTGTCAGGTCTTAGCAGACACAAAGGGGAATATTAGCTTTGAAATTATGTAAGAAATTTAATTATTAGGTTTTCTTTAAGCATTAACGATACTCTTAAGAAAAGCTGGACTGAGTCCATTCGTGATTTGACACATCTCGCATGCTTTCATGCACATTTTTGATGCATCTGTTCATTGGCTTCTATTATACGTTCCTACATAGCTTTTGTTATTGGCTTCATATTAGTTCCTTTCTCTGAGTACAAGTAGATTCTGTGTAAGTGATTATGTGCTACAGATGTAGTTAAAAAAAAAGTTCTGGAGTATTGCTTTAGCACCACAAGCAGAGAAACATAAGAATGCTAGTGACTGGTATATTTTTCCAAAATGTGGAGGCCCCCAAAGATTCCAGAGCCAACAGTCCAAGGCATAAAGGACCCCATTAAAAGCTCAAAATAATTTGTTTACACTTGTGTTTTGGGAAACAGACTCCTAACCCTCAATATCTGGGCCCGCAGTGGGGCCTCGTTTGAGAAAATGAGCCACTCGAAAGTCCTAAACATTCACAAGCAAAAGGAATGTATTACATTTTTGCTGTAAACAGATCTGTGATTGTGGAGTAGTCTTAACGCACAAACATGCCAAGGGTTTGTTTTTGTTACGAAAATGGACGACGTTTGTGTGGTCCATTAGTCTCTCCGTTTAGCTGATGTGTGCTTTTAGATGCCAAAATAAATGGACACCAGTGGTCCTTCCAGTTTTGCATTTGTAGCCAAACATGGATGCACAAGCTTGAGAGACTCCTGGCAGGAATCTCTAATCCCATCAGGAGCTGCTAGTGGCATCAACTTTGATTTTCAAACTAAACCACCACAACTACTGCAGCCATGACGCAATAGCATGACTGTTTCTCTCAAGGCTTTTGTCCTAAACGATGCAAAAAGTTGCCAATGGAAGGAACAAGCTTACAAAATTTGTTTGTTTGCTTTTATTTGTTTTTAGTGTCGAGTGTGATGCTGAAATTGTGTTTGATAATTGGACTGCATGATATGGCCAGAATACTAGTATTGTGACGAATTACAACTTGCAGTATATTAAAATCACATATGGCTCGGAGTCCAAGGCCCCGTTCACACCTGACATTAACATGTGTCTTGGGTGATCCGGTCACAAATGGACAGCTCTGGTACAGGTGTGAACGCACCTCAGACTCATTGAGATTCTACTGTTTAGACCACATTCGGGGGTGGTCTGGGCCACATTCTTCTATCAGTGTGTGTGTGAAAATGTCCTGGGCCACCTACTCAACCAGTGTCTTCCATGTTAGCAGAAATAGGTATTAAGTTTTGTACAGACAGCATCATATTTGATTGTTTTCTTTGTTCTTTTAATTAATGGCAGACTGGGAAGAGCACTGCTGCCTCCCGCCCAGTAATAACAACACCACTTTTTGTTCTTTGCGAATGGAAATGATGTTCGTTTATTTACGTATAGACGTCCGATCACGAGTGGTCCACACATGTGGAGACGCATTCCAGTGCCAGGTTTGAGCTGATGCGCTTGGAGGTGTCCACTCATGATCAGATCACGATGCATGTTCATGCCAGGCATGAACAGGGCGTAAGAGAGCCTGTCCTCACTCTCTCTGGGTAAATCGGACGGCCCTCCCTCTCCCCCATCACTCACTGCAATGCTAAAGAGCGTGAACTTTTGTTAGCTGATAGCAGAATTGGCAGCCAGTGGTCTCCTCCAACTGTGTTTAGTTGGTGGCAGTTCAAAAAGACACACTTTATGTGAATCAGCTCTCTCCTATAACATCGTGTGACATCCAATTTGTGGGTGGACTTGACCTCAATTACAATTGGGAAAAAAAATTGTAATGATGCATGATTACAGATTGAAATATTTACAAAATAATTGACTTCACTTGGATTACATCAAAGTCTTCAATAAATTACCCCCAGAAACACTTGGATGCTCACACCACAGTGGAAAAACCTTGTGGTTGGAGGGCTTCTTTGTACTTAGCAGCGTTAAATATTGCAAAGATCAGTATTGCAATAATGAATGACAGTGTTGGGGTAGATACTTTACTAGGATACTTTATTGGGATTACTTCACTTTTTCAAGGAGGTAGTCAGTAATCTCACCATTCATTGCTACTCTCTAAACCTCTTCCACAATCGTACCCGCTAGAAATACAAAGAAAATCAAATGCCTCAAAATGAAATCTTTATAAATGAAAAGCTAGCAGTTATTTTGAAATTTTGAAAGTCCAGTTTGACCTCAGCTGGTGACAGCTGATGTTTATTCATGAATTTCATGTTAGAATGATTATGCATCGACAGATTGTTCAAGTTTTATGGTCAAATTCACAATGGAAATTGTGCAGCCAGCTAATACAGACAGACAATGCCAAGATACATAAATGTCATTGTTCTTTTTGAGACATATGACTAATACAAGTAACACAATTCTTAGGTCAGTTTCTCGTTAGAGGAGAAAGTAATGTATTACTTTGTACCCCAACTCTGTTAACAAACAGTATATTTTCCTCTGTTTGGTGCTTACGTGTCTTTAAATGCTTAACGAAGCCAGACCATGTTCATTTTGCTCTGTTCGCAACTTTGTGGCTTGTAATAGCCTGTAATTCCACTTTTAGGGGGTAAAAGCCTGTGTTCCCTTTATGTGAAAGGTGTGTAAATTGACAAGGTATTTTGAAATGCACTTTAAAAAAGGTCCTAGTTAGTGTTTGTGTTTGAGTTAGTTTAGACGTCCAAACAGTTTCAGAAATGACTTCGGCTTCGACTGCAGTATTTTCTTTCGAAAAAGAAATCCATCACAGATGGATAGAAAATTCGTCACTGTCATGAGAAGACCTCAAATCTCTAAGATATTAACTCTGTAAGAGAAGGTAGAAATGTTCTTGACAATGTAGGTTAATGTAAACTAAATGTAAAAAGATTTTATTCCAGGCCATTTGGGACTGTTTCTACTGGTGCATTCATCAAATGATCTAAAAAAAAAAAAAAAAAAAAGATCTGAAAAGTCAAGGCCTTTACACACCGAGCACGAGCAAGATTTATTCGTCCGACTAGTCGTATTAACTGATATCAGAAGGATCAGTTTGTCGCAACATAGCCCTTTTTCAGCTCTTTAATGCAGTGATGGATGAACTCTGTATTCTTTTGCTTTTCCAAAATGGAAAGTTGCCCACGCAGTCACGGCTTGCTCGTTTTGTGAGCATCTTTTTGTTCCGTTTGAAGACAGTGTGGTGAAATTCTCCCCAAAATTCACTTGTTGGGGAGTGTAGCTTTGACGCAAAAAAGTCCATGTCCGATTTGTCTTGTTGCCTTCAGTGTGTGACGGCCTTTACAAAGCTTCGATGTGACAAAATGTAGATAAAATGTGACAAAATATAGGTGTTTAGTGAACAACATGGTCCAAATCCTGATGCCTTTGACCCTTTACTGATAGAATGGAACCCCCCCAATACATCCATTCATGAAATGACTTAGAACAGTGTGTGTGCTTGTGAAATTGACCCCAGATGTAGGAGGCAAATGTAGGCATGACCTCAGGATGACTAGAGGACAGAGTCTCTCTCACTCGCACACGCGCGCGCACACACACACACACACACAAAAACACACATTCATGGACAGTTAAACTGCGTTCCAGATGTTTTTTCTGGATAGTTACCGATGCATATCTGAAACCAGCTTTAGATTAAGTTCTGTCTTGCTTCGTCTTGTTTTTGTTTTGTTTCTTTGTTTGTTTACTTGGTTAAGCCTCTGTTTGATTGGTCTAAAGTGTCCAATTATACGTCCACAGTCTACACTTATAGGAGGCTGCTGTCTGCTGTCAGTCAAGCTTAATGAGAAAGTAACACTATTTTCTTTGAAATGATGTAAATGTAAGCATGTATTCTTATTCTTATTATTGTTATTATAATTATTATTGTTATTATTGTTTTATTTTAATGTGAATCAGCAGCCCACTTGAGTTTTATTGTTTTTGGTTCATGTCTGTGTATAGCAGTTTGTGTATACCAGTTTATGTTTGTGTTAAACAATCTTAATATGAAAGAAGAAAGGGGCAGAGTTTGAATAAAACCTTTTATTCTATATTTCGTGGCCTTGTCATTCAGGACTTTTCATTTTCAGAACTTTTCATGCCTCCTAAAAGTAGAAGGTGCCCATCCCAAGTTCTCCACCCTCCTATAGTCATGCAGTCTCTTCTCATACTTGGGGCGTGAACCGCATAAACAGAGTGTTTACGCTGTTCTAGATACATGCGTTTTAACTGCTTTTGAATTACCTATCGCTCCAGTCAAGTAAACACAGTCTGAGAAAATGACTCAATAGCTATTGATAAGCTCTCATTCAAACTGTCTCGATTCATTCCAGATTGGGATTTTAAGTGAGGGGCTATTTAAAACTAAAATCTCAAGTAAAGCTGGGTAACTTGAGCCCATAGTGAAGATTTCTTAAGGTTCCTTGGTGTCTGAAAGCATGTCGTGTAGCCTAAATCGTTCGGCTACATGGTTTTGTTCATAGTTATGTCTCACAGTAAGTCACACTGTCTCCTAAACCACATCCACAGATTGAGATTTTTTTGGGTAACCATCGACTTCTAGTGTCAGCAATCTCTGCCTCCCAGCTCTAAACTGAAGAAGCAAAATCTGGACTCCAAACAATTTTTTGCCGGCATATTATTTTAAAAGAGGACCCTTTTTATCTCCCATTAGCTGAACTGTCTCCTGTTGGGCACTGCTTGACTTCGGTCTAAGTAATCTGGCCAACTAAGAAATCCTGGTAGGTGTTTTCTAAAGCAGGATTTCTCAGTTAGCCAGATTACTACAGCCTAAAGGGAAGGATTGCCCAATAGGGATGTCCCTTAGCTGTCTTCCTACTGGACAGAGCTGACTTTGGACTAAACTGAGAAATCCTTCCGTTCTACAACCACATCTGAGTTCATTCCAAAACACCATTTGGCCACTAGGTGGTGCTACTCCCATTTCAGTTTTGTGACCTCATTAAGCAAGGCCTGGTTTGGTGATGACTGAAGGTGTCCAAACAGTTGCTTGTTTTATTAGTTGAGAACAGCACAAGCCATTCAGTGTGAGTCATAGATGTATTTACAGATATGTAGTTACATAGCAGTTATGTAGCTGTAGAATAATTTATGACCTCTGTGAGAAGCAAAATGCCCGTCACCTTGTTACTTTGATTGGGCGATAAGGTGAAGCCCCTAAGAGTCACACAGCTGAATTTCATCTTCATAGATATTTTAGTGCTGTGCTCTTTGCCTGGCAGTGTGTTATCTGATAATGACTAATAGGATAAGACTTTTAAAGTGATGAATCATGTTTGTACATTCTTTCCCTTTATTGCACAAATGCATTAAAATGAAGTCACTGCATAGATATTCAGCACTGATGCTTTCGTTTGGCGCATGAAGACCTCTTGGGATGTTATGATGGTTCAATTTGCTGGAACCACGTCCAGTTCTTCATAAAAGTGTATCAGGCTTGTGGATGTGGTTTAGGACTCAGTATGACTTACAGTGAGCTATAAAAGTTGCTGGTATTTAAAGTTTACAATCAAAGTTACAATCAGTCTTAAGCTGCTGGTGCCCTCAAACATTGCAAACTGTAAGAGAGAAGGTTTGAACTTTGTGAGAGGTGAGGAGAACATGAGGCAACTTAATAAGAATACCCTTAAGTAGTAAGTTATGTAAGGGTTTAAAATGATTTTATGACTTAAGTAATAACGATGTATCATTCAAAAGCAGTTATAACACAAAAAGGTCAACAGTGAGCTGTTGTATGAGATTAATATGCCTATTTATGAGATTTTGAGTTTAGTTTTTGACTTTTTGGATAAACAGACCTCTGTGACATCTGTCAGACCATCCAAGTCGGACCCCGTTTTCATTACATTACATTGCATTCATTAGGCAGACGCTTTTATCCGAAGTGACTTGCAATTTGAGGAAACATTCAAGTTTCAGGACAGTGCGAGAACCAGAGGAGAGTTCTAAGAGCTAAAATCTTTAAGTAGGGAGTAGAGCAAGAAGATAGAGGGGAGGTGCTTTCTGAATAGATGAGTCTTCAGGAGGTTTTTGAAGATAGAGAGGGATTCTGCTGCTCTGGTGGCCTTTGGCAGCTCATTCCACCAGCGGGGAACCATGTTTTCCTTTCAAAAGGCCCACTTTTTCTGATCTAATTGAATTCTAGCTAATATAATCACGTCCTGTCCAAAATATGTCACATCAATGAAAGAACTATGTACTGATTTCTGATTCAGGTTGACTTGAACAGAAGCTAAATATCATCTTTGAGTTTCTGGAGTGTGCAATTTGGCATATGCTTGGGAAAATGAAGAGAAAGGTGCCTGGAGCGAAAAAGAGCCTCAAAGGGTGTGAAAACAGTGCACAAAATGCATCTCTCCTTTGCCAAGATTCAGTTCGGGACCCCTGAAAGTCTGAGAAGTACTTTAGGCGAGTGCACCATTCATGACCACAAATCAGCTGTATCTCCTAATGGCAGCCAGAAGACAAAAAGAAAATGAATCTAATTTATAAAGCAAATGCGTGGAAAACATCTGTTCTACCAAGTTTCACCTTCATTACTCAACACCAGAGCATAAACGCTAGTCCGATGCATCATCTGTCTCCAGCATGAAGAACATGCTGTACTGTGAGGGAGCCATATGTTTCTATACGGAATCACTGCTCTGAAACCCAGAGGGCGATTCGAAAAGACGCTGTGAACACGCAAGATTGTGAATCGTCATGGAGTCATTTAGAACAGAAGATAAAAGACAAATCCAGGCACGAGTGAAGGCCAGAACAAGCAAACAAACAGAAGATGCTCAGATCTCTTTATTTCCTGTGAGAAAATGCAGAGATCAAAGTTGCCCCTGCTCCTTCTCTTCTCCATCAAAACGTGCAGGGGTTTGTTCTACACCCTACACTTCCTTAGTATGTGTTCCAAAAGGGTCATTCATCAAAATCTGGAAGAGAAACTGGTTGTTCAGGAAAATATCAACCAATGAACTACTCTTCAATAAAAACAGCTTGACACTATTTCCAAGTTTGCAGAAAATTCAACAGCGAAGTGCATTGACACAAATGATAATTCCTCAAAACAAACAAACAAACAAACAAACAAACAAATGGAATAGCAGGTGTGTTCTTTTGGATTATCCAACCAATCACTGTCAACACATGCAAATGCTAGTTTCGGAGGATGACTCCAAAGGGCTGAGGGAGTGAAAACTCATCCCGGAGACATACATGCTGATAAGAAAACAAACAAGCAGCCAAATTCTGTTTGTCTGAGGCCATATCCAACGGATGGCTCCACAACAAACGGTTGTTTAAATCACCTCCAAGTTGAGTCAAGTGGTCTCAGGAGGGTGCTGGAGGATGATCTGAAGTCCTCTGTAGTACCATACTGTCCGGTGTCGCACCACGTGGTATGTGTGCCTTTCTTCCAAATTTCTGCAAAAATTCAAATGCTTAGAAACAGTTTGTCAGAGTGGTTTGGTGTGAAATGTTCTGTTTGAGAGAAACTTCTGTCAGAATTGTTCACAGCATCAACAGGAACCAGATGTCTGGTGTGCTTAATGGCACTTAAAGCGCCCTCACAGAAAGCTAAAACAAGATTAGCCGCAACTTAGATGATGTGGCAGAAAGAAAGCCATTGTCTAGACTCCAGTCCATTATGGGCAAGGCTGATCACCCACTCCACGGTGTAGGAATTTATTAGCTCAAAATTTATTATAATTGATTCTCCACCAGATAAATATTTATAAAATATTTATCAATT
>JBBPCZ010069989.1:0-12052 GCA_037974445.1 Brycinus macrolepidotus | reverse complement strand
TGTGTGTGTGTGTGTGTGTGTGTGTGTGTGTGTGTGTGTGTGTGTGTGTGTGTGTGTGTTTGTGTGTGTGTGTGTCAGCTGGTCCTTCTAGAAGAGAATGTTTAGATTGGTGTGTGTTTGTGGGGGGGTGTATGATTTAAATGTCTATGACTTTAAATGTTCTCTTATAAGGCTGTACTCCAATTCCATGGTTTGTGTGTGTGTTTGTGTGTGTGTGCATGCTAAGTGTGTTTGATAGAGATAGAAGATTTCTTTCATGCATAGTGCTTCTGGTTTCTGTAAATGTTTTTTTTCTCTCCCTGGACCATGCTTAGAAAAGGAATTGGAGAACTCCATTGGGCTAGGTTCCCTTCTACCTAAGTGTGTGTGTGTGTGTGTGTGTGTGTGTGTGTGTGTGTGTGTTTACCTAGGCTTGGGTCATTGCCCGTGACTGGAGCAGATGTTGAATGACTCATGTAATAGATGTTAGTGTTGGCTTCAGTATGTTGCATTCTCCTTATTTTTCACCATTTTCCCATCTCATTTCTCATTTTCTTTCCTCTTTACCTTACCCTTTAGCTAACTTGGTCCTTAAATATTCTCTCTCTCTCTCTCTCTTTCTCTCTCTCGCTCACCCACCCATTTCCCTCAGTTTAAGATTATTTTTGCATCTTCCCTTTCCCCATTTGTGCATTGTGTGACCCCACCACTGGAGTTATTTCAGGATTTCACTTATTTCAGAGCAGAACATTTGGTAAACATACCTCCGTCTTCCCGTCCTCATTCTTGTTTAAGCTTTCTCTTTTTCAACCATTTGAGAGGAACTCAACACTGAAAAAGTCATGCATTGAATTTACATGATTCAAATGTGTGCATTACCATATTAGTAAAATATAATGCGTCATATATTTTCTGACAACAGTTGTTTACTGAATATGCTTCCAGTTATGTGTCCAGTTTTATAGCCAAGTTTTCATTCCAACCCAGTAAAAGCACACAGTAAAAGCACTTTGCTTTCTGCTTTCCCCTAATCTGAGTCCTTCAACAAAGTATTGGATGATGCTGAACTGATCCAATATATGTCTTTTCACACATAATACAGGTACCAAGCACAAAATAGTATGTGCTGTCACTTTATAGTAATCATTGTAGTTTAGTTTATATGTATAAACTATAATGACATAAGTATATAACTACAATGTGATATAATGATTATTATGGATATTATGACGATCTAAAATAGTTGCCATTTATAAAAAGATTTTTACTCTGGTTTTATTCCACAATGTTTTTTGCGCCTGTGACCAGTAAAAAGTGTAATAGGTACACGCTTGTGTTTTAAACACAATCGGTTTGACAGTGTTTTTATGTAATAAGTAAAAGTTTTGAATTTCATCAGTTTCAGTTACTTTTACTTTGGCCTTCTTTATTGTTTCAGACTGCTTTAGCCTGTCTAGCTCTCACTGTGAGTTATTTATATTCTTCAAATCAGCACTATGTTACAGCCACCCTGAGGACGAAAACTATAAAATATAACAATGGCAACCTTAACATGTACATATGAAAATTTCATCATGTAAAATGAATGAATCTTGAGAATCATCTGTCAGATAAATACCAACATTTGCAGATGACATAGCTACGTTTCCACGAGAAAGTGACTAGGAACACGCTTTACTTGAATCTGTTAACTCACATAAAAAGGTCTTACATTTGCCTGTATTAGGATGTGCCTCACTAACCCCTACATACCTGAATCAAGGAAATTTAGTGCATCCATTTTTTCAGTGTAATAAGTGCATCCTTCATCCCCTTTTTATTGTCTTTGATCCCTTTCTCAGGTCCTCATGAACTTTTTTTTGAATGCACAGTCTTGCTTTGGGACAAGAGTTGTTATTTTTTTGGCTTGAAAAGAGTCGTGTACCATAAAGCAAACCTATCAGCCCCACTCAACACCACCCCACCTACCACCCCCCACCCCCCCCACCCCCCTTCTTTGGTCGCCAGGCTGCTGAGATCCAATCAAGGCTCCTGCCAGGAACTATTCACCCAGTCTGTCAATCAAAGGCCTGTGGCGTGTGTGACACAGCAGGAAGCAACATTTTCAGACCCTCTGCACGCACAGCAGGCAAACAATATGCTAAACCAACTTATTAATGTGCTCTAATCTGTTTCTCTTTGTTTTTTCCTCAATTCGTTCTGTTGTTCTCTCTGTTGTACACGTCAGTCAGATTTACCTCAGACAGGAGCTCCTTGTCCTTTTCTCCACTCCAGTGTTCTTGTTTCTTTTTCCTGTCCCTCTGTCACTTCTTATCGCCTTTTGTTCAACACCTCAGTGTCCCTTCGACTTGTCAGCCCTCTTGTTTTACCCCTTTGTTGGCCTCCTTCTGACCCTTTCTTCTTACTCTCGGCCAGCAACCCACACAGTCTTCCCTTTTTCACGTTGTCTGTTCGTTATCTTGCTCTCAGTGGCATGTTATCCTTCCTCATTCATTCCTCAGGCACTGTATCCATCACAAAGTCTAAACTGCACCAGGACACCACAGTGAGCAGTTTATCTCAAAATGGTGGGTTTCTTTTCTAGCGTCATGGGAAGGCCTGGTTAGTCAGATATATCTGGATATATCTTGTGTATTTACCTTAGTAAGGATATTTAAATAAGGCATGATTACGGATCACCTTGCTAGCTGCATATAGTAAATGCATGGTAAACACTCTATTTTCAATAGAAAGTATTATTATTCTTTTCTCTCCAACTTAGTCATGTCCAGTTCTATCCACTAGCTAGGACTCCCACAATTACACAATGGCATTAATGCTAGGAGGCTGAAGGTGAACATCATATGATGCCACCCACTGCATCTTTTTAAACTGCTGCTGCTAACTGCCTATTCTGTAACTTGAGCTAACAGATGCCTTTGTTAGCTATCATCACCAGAGTGGGCCGTCCAACCCACTCAGAAAGAACAAGGCCAGTTCTCTTAGACTCCATCATCAGGGATTGAACTGACGATCCCCTGATGATAAGACCAGTGCTTAGATGGTCGCCTCTGGGGATTCCACTAAATTTAAAATATTTTCTCAAAGTGAGATGTAAATACTACTTGTTTAAAATTTATAAAAATGAATAGAATAAATACTCATCCATAGTCATAAGCAGTCCATAATAAATTAATTCATTATTGACATGATTGATAATTTACAATATGAAAGACATAGCTAGGTGTCATGCTATTTTTATTTGTTACACCACAGGACTATGTATGAAAGACTTTGTTTGGGAGTGTGTGTATCTGTAAAATATATACACACTATCTTCTCTGTCCTACATTCCACCTGCTTTGACATCCTCCTTTTTTTCCTATTCCATTTTCTTCACACTGCCGATCCCCACCTCGCTCTCTCTCTCTGGAGCCTCATTTTTTGGGTCTGTCGCTTTTGATAAAGCACCCACAGCCACTTCTTCTACCCCCAAACCCTTATCGAAGCAGCCAGGGTGGCTAAGACCCTCTAGCATAGCGGCTAACCAGCTGCTAGTGCTGACAGGATCAGGTTAGCTCACAGAGGGAAAAAAAAGCTTCTGAAGCTTCACCCTTTGAAGGTCCTCTGCCACCAAGTTGTCCCACCATTCTTGCTTTTTATATTCACATTTTTGCTTGGCTCCCCCGTCAAGACTTGCTGCATGAAGCCTGTAATTCCATCTGGGGATGAGGGGGAGAAGATCAGGGGGATTTGAAGGGGGTGATCTGCTGGGAGGATGGGATTGCCTCAGTGTCTGGAAAAAAGAGGGTTTGGAGTTTGGTGGTCTTGCATGATGCCGAGTGTTTGTGATTTGGAGTGAATACGAGAGTTTGGAGATAAAGGGGCTGGTGTCTGCTTTTGCTGAGAATGAAGGATTGAAGTGCATTCAAAGTCAAAGCAACACAAGGCAGTTCCTGAGATTATTCATGTTGTAGACTCATTTGTCCTCCGCTAAAAGACACAAAAAGGATGAGAGTTCTCAGGGGATTTAATTTGTTTTTAGTGCTTTTTATATTTATTGTTAGTGTCAGGACTTGCTTTCTGAATGTGGAAAGTGGTTTTGAAACATTTTGAAGCTAAATTAAACCAGCCAACCACACATGCTCAGAACTCTTAACCCTCAGTCATGATGTTACAGTAATAAATATCTTGTCGCATCAGATAATGGTAGCTGACTTTTTGGGCAACCAGCATTTAAAGTAAAAATTGGACTGTGCGATGTGTAGTCCTCTTTCATTATTCTTTCTTTTGCTTCTTCTTCTTCTTTTCTTCTTCTTCTTCTTCTTCTTCTTCTTCTTTTATATTTTCATCCTCATTTAAGATTGTACAATGTATCCACAGTTTTGTGTTTTTCCAGCATTACAGTGTGGTAAACAACTAAATATGAATTTCAGATCTTTATTTAAATAGGCTAATGTTACAGTAACTACATTTACATGCACACCAGTGGTTCAGTCTTAGTCTAACTAACACTTGATTTAAATAAAGGTTTTGATTGTCACAGACCCACTATGGTCTTAGTTAAAATAAATTTAGCCAGATTAAAACTGGACCAGGTTAATACTGGTGAGGCTACTGGAGATTCAGAGATTGAACACTATATTAAAAGAGGTTAAAAATGAAAATAAGTGAAATTCTATATATTAATGCTGCAAAAAGCTTCTCATGCAAATTGCGCCTGGTGTCGTTATAAAAACACATTGCATTTGGGAAAATTTCACACAACATATAGCAATCATGGTGGGGGTGAAGGAGCTTCTTGAGATTATAAGGGACAACATTATGAAACAAGACTTGAATGGAAAAAAGCTACAGAGCCCTAACAAAGACCTTAAACATCCCTGTTAGTACAATTGGTTTGATAATATGCGAGTGGAAAGTTCATGGACCCACAACTAATCGTCTTCTGGACAGGTGCACCAAGCGAGATTTCTCTCAGACTAATGACAAGGAAGATAAGAGAGAAGCCAGCAGTCACTTGAAAAGAGTTGCAGGAAAAACAGTTAAACAGAGATCAGCAAACATTGAATGGCCCCTTATTTGTCTCCGTTCCTTCACCCCATGTAAACCTCCTTTGCCAGAAAAGGAGAAAAGAGTTGAACAACTAAAATTGGCCCAGAAGCATTTAGACAAATCAGAACTATTTTGGAATACTGTACTCTGGTCAGGCCAAATAATAATAACTCTTTGGCAATAATTCTGCACATTATGAAGAAAGAATTGTTACATGTATGACTCCAAGAACACCAGAACCACAGCACCGTAACATGGGACTGCTTCTCTACAAACAGATCTCTACTTACTGATCTCTTTTCCCTTCACATAATACTGACTGAGAGCATGTCTGATTTATACTCAATACTTTATGAATTGTTTTATTATTTAGTATTTGAAAAGATTTTTTTATTTGCAAAGAAATTTCATTTGAAAATCAGAAAGGTTAATTAAACTGTAACAATTTAAATATTTTCAGTGGGTTTTTTCTGTATTTTTTCCTGTTTGCATTGTTTTGTTTCGAGTACTGTGATAGTTCACTTGGTATTGGTATCAAAGTCAAAACTGTAGTACCATAACACCTCAACTCTGTTTTTAATGTCTCTGGTTCGGGTTCAAACATGCTTTTTTTATTAAATTGTGTAAAGATTAGATTTTAAATTTAATGTTTCCTTAACTATTGCGCCTCTCTGTGCTGAATGACCTTATTTTGTCATTCTCTATGTTTGCTTTCTTTATCCATTCTGACATCTTTGGCTTCTTCCTCTCTCACTTTCAGTTCAGCTTTCTCACCCTCTCTCTCTGTCTCACTCATATACACATACACACACGCGCGCGCATACATATGCGCACACACACATACACACAAACAAACACACACACTCTCACACACCCCCACAAGCAAGATAGATGTTTCCATATTTGTCAGGTTGCTTTAATGCAGGTGAAATCAGATCTAAGGCTAGTGCTCCTCCAGGATTTCTTGCTCTATGCCTCTCTTCTCTTATCCTTCAAACACATCTGCTTCTTTCTTTCATCCTCCATCCTCACCTCTCCTTAAAGTGTTTTCTTCCTCTTTCACAGGTTGATATCTCTCTCTTTCTGTCCCTTCAGTTGTGAGTGTATCTAAAAGCAATACGTTTCACTGCTGGAATGAAAAGATGCTTGGACAATACCACTTTTATATGGAAAGAAACACTTTGATTTGAATGCATGAAAGGTTTTTGGAAATCATTTCTGTTTTACAGTTCAGTAATCTGAGCTCTGTTTTTCAGAACTCTTCACACAGTTATCATAGAATCATTACATTTGGTCCAATCTATATTTGTGTCCTTGCTTGGACACAAAATGCATTCAGAGAACACAAAATTCATTCACTTCACACTCCATGTTCAGCAAGGCTTGGTATTTCTAGAGCTTAATTACAGTACAATTGCAGCTCTATGGACAATAATTATTTACTCAGAAAAATTACAGTGGTTATACAGATGAAATGCTGATTGAAATATGTACACAGACCAATCACTACAGATTCTGAGCTATTAAAAGGGGTCACTTCTGGGATTGATTTGTTCCAAGTGGATGTTCCATTATAAACCCAGCACTATGCCTTTGGTTGGATTATGTATTTGATTTTTTTTTTCTTTTTTGTCTTTGTGTCATGAAGTTATACCATTCTGTTTTGTAATTATATATCTGGTATGATTTGAAGGAAAAATCTTTAAATTGTTTACATGATTTACTAAGGAATAAACCACTGCAATATGAAACAAAACTATGGAGCAAATAAATATTTTCTACATTTATATAAAATAGTGGGAACAGTGAAAAATTCAATTGTGTAGTCATTTAACAAAGTGTCCAAATGTTGCTTCTTTAGTTTGGAACTTTTAGTTTGGAAGCTAGGAAGCTAACATTTCTTATTAACTCTGTAAGTTGAGACTTACCAGAATAGCCAAAATTGTTTCCACCGAAGCTTACCTCAAACTATGTTCAGCCCTTCATTAAGGTGGTGCAGACTTGTGAATGTGGTTTAGAACACAGGACTTACTGTGAACAATAAAAATGAACAGGCAGCCATTTCAGAGTGTTTGAGACGTTTTGCAGTGTTTTGGTAGCTGTAGAGCATTTTTGCCATAAACTGAACTGTTGCGCTGAACTGCATGTTTCTGTAGAGAGGTGTGTGAAGAAATGTGAACTGAGCCTTGGTGCCACTGCATGCAGCTGTTTACATCCTATCAGCAATACCCTCATGCTTAAATGTTCTGTGGGGATATCACAAAGTTTTAATGTTTATGTAAGTACTCTTACCAAAAACTGGTCAGCTGAAGTTGTTCTGTTTCAGTGCTACTCAGTACTTTATGAAAGCACACTGTAATGCATAGTTTTAGCTGCTTTGTTTAATCAGTGAAACAGCTGCTAGCTGTTCGGAAGCCAAGACTGACAGAGCCAGTTGCTTAGTGGTTGCGAGGGAAAGGCTCTCTGCTGGGATTCCGAGGCAGTAGATGAATGTTCCCCCCTTCCTCGCTTGATGCTCACCACAGTGGGGAAGCAGTTGGTGCTTCTGCTCTCTCAGTATGATCTAGGCTGCTTCAGCGACTCACTTAGCCAACACCTGCTGATCACATGCGTTCAGGTGCCAAACAGCACCAGCCTAACCGTCCAGCTGCCTGCAGCTCTGCCAAATTAGTTAGCCTTGTTTTCCACTGGAAGACACGTATGCATTAATGGAGTGATTTATGTGAACAGGTTGGGTAAAGATCTTTGGGAGGTTAGAACAGTTGCAAGGAAACAAGTTTTTGTTTGTACTGGATTGGATTGAAAGCAGGAAAACAGTCTAGACATCTACTCGTGGAGATGGTCCTTGTCAAGTATTGGAACATTACATAGAACAGCTCTGAGAAGTAAAGAAATGAGTTGACTGTGTGTGGTTGTCCTGTGGAGTCAGGTGTTATCATTTACATGTCTTGAGACAATGAAATCTGATATGCCCACAGGCTTTCTTTCTTAAACCTAGTTACTCTTGTTGGGCACTTTTAACATCCAGAAAATAACCATAAGAAAAAAATAACATGAGATAACCTAAAATAGCTAGCAAAACAGCATTGTTAGCTAGCCTTCAAAATTAATGTTTCAAAAATATCTGAAGCTGGATCTTGCTCATCCTCAGCAATACTCATTAGTTGTCCCTACAGGTTGTATTTGAGTTATGACTTTTCTTAAAAGTTGTAACCTTGTCCAGCGTATAGCGTTGAGTTCAAAGTTACACAGGCTTGGCTAATTCCATCATACTTTAATACACGAATACGAAGAGCCTTTTTGCATTACCTACAACCAGTTAGCTGAGCCAGATGAAGTCAATTATGCTTATTATACTAATTATACTAAGCCACACTACCTTATGTACACAATAGTGCTTGCAATAATGTAGCTGCTTGTGATTAAGCAGGTGCTGGCTTTGCTTATTCAGATGCTGCACACCATGAGCAAGATGAGTTACTCTCTGTGTTCAAAAGCCAAGTATTTCAATTAAATAGAAAAACAAGAAAAGAAATGAAGACTGCGGAAACAGAAGAATAAGAAAACAATCATAATTCAACTTTCACAAGCACTGTGTCTACCGGGATCTTGAAAGCTCCCATCCTATCGTTTGTTTAGGTTTCATTAGGAGACCCTCTGAAGAAAAGTGTTTCCTGATAAGGGCCAGTGCTTTATCAACAGTTTATAAATCCTGACAGCTGGATTAATCAAATCATCTGGAGAGTAGTCAGCCTGTGTAAACAAAATCATGTGTGTGCACAGATGTAATGTGGGACATTTGAAAGGGGTCTGGGGTCTTGTTAACAATGAGGAGAATCAAATAATAAGAAGCATACTCTTTTTCCCTGGATTTCGTTCCTCTGCAGATGTTTGTGTTGATTCTCATCTGCAAATCTGGGTCATGCAGCTAAATCCATCTATGGACAAAGTTAGAACAGCTCAAAGATAAAATTTGCATGTGTAATAAACATGTATTGTTTTTATATTTTTATTAATAATTCATTTTTTAAGTAATACACAATTGCAATTAAACAGATGATGCTTATGCAAGATAATACATAGATAATAATTCATACTCATGTGCATAATTTCATGCATATTTATACAGTCGTATGCAAAAGTTTGAACGCCCTGTTGAAATTGCATGTTCTATTGGTTTTCTATGTGAGAATAAGTTAAAGTCCTCCTTAGGGTACAAATTTGCCCGACCAGAGGAGGATGGGTCACTCATTTGGGCCGTGGTTCCTTCTTCCTTCAGCTTTAGGAAGTTTTTCCTTTCTTTTTACGTGCTCTTTATGGGTTCTGACCCAGACTCTGTAAAGCTGCTTTGTGAAAACATCAGTTGTAAAAAAGCACTATAGAAATAAAACTGAATTGAACTGAATTGAATTGAACTAATGTTTGTCATTTTGGGAGTTTGGCATTTATGGAGTTTAACATATTGGAAAAAAGTAAAACATAAAATATTAAATATGCCCTAACTAGTAGATGATGTAAAGGACTTATTTTCACTTAGAAAATCAATAAAATATGTAATTTGACCAGGAGGTTCAAAGTTTTTCATACTCAAGGTGTTGTATTTGCCTGCCATCTTTTCTGGGGCTATTCGCCTGCCTTTTGTACTTAAGTGCTTCAAGGGTTTCTATAACCTATTAACCCTTTAATTCCAATGACAATAATTATTTCTGCTTTTTGTTTTTAATTTTCAATTCTATTATTGGATTTATTTTAATGCTAAAAACCACATGATGCAACAAATTCAACAAAGATTTTTATTTTGTAGGTGTCACAAAGCATTTTGAGCAAGTCAACATATGAACATATATTTCACACTTAAGGTGCATTTTACAGTTACGCTGATTAGCCCTGATTTGCACATGCTCAGAAAAAATTGCAGTGCATCCAAAAACAGCAGCAGGATATTTTTAATACCATTTTATTTATCTGTATATATTGTGATAGAAAACGCAGCGTCATGTGAAACCTCTAGTTCCACATTCTGAACAATTTCACTATGCCCCCCCTGGACTACTCTGGGAGTAGATTATAAGGAGTTAAAGTGGACGAGTTAAAGTGTTATTCAGGGAACAAAGCTTAGCTCAAAGTCTAGTGGTTTAGAGTGAGGTGGAGCTTCACAAAGCATCGTTTTCCTGTTTCTTTGTTTGGGGAGTGGCTTGAATTGAGCCAATGTGGCATAGCTTCAAAAGGCACACGTAATTTTCATACTCAAGATACTCTATCGGGAAAACATGAAACAAGTTGTGATGGAGGGCTAATTGCAAGCTTCAGCTTGCGTAATGTTTCTTCAAGGCTTTAAAGTGCTGGAAGTTCTTATTGGTGTAAGTAATTGGTTCCAGGTTTCATCACGCCTGCAAAAGGAATGGAAAAATGATGCGTGATGGATGGGTTTTTGTATGCAATTCAGTGCATGCAGTACATTTTATATTACTAAGATGAGAGACTTGCTCTATAAAGCTTATTATTCATATACATGTGTCATACGAATATGCTGGCATGGGGTTAATGGTCCTTTTCAGTCTTTCAGTATATATGAATGTGTACTTTCTATATGCTGCAGGCTATTTTCAGTCTGTTGCAACTTGCATATGTAGGTCGGTGCTTTAAATGTCTGATAAGATTTGATGTTGGGCCTTTCTTTTTAAGTCTAGATACCACCCACAGAAAAGGCTATGCATGCAGTTTGAACCAGTATCCTTCAGCAGATTATCAATTTGTAAAATAAAGTGGCTCACTGATCTAATAATAAGAATATTTCTTGCTGCAGTTCTGGCAAAAATCTCTGCCTGAATAGCTGTGTCTTTATCCCTACTGTGTTTGGTTTGTGCACTCCTACTAATCAGGCAAATGGATAACTCTGAAGCATGCTTACTGCTGTGCTTGCTATAAATGGGGGTTTACCCAATCAAGTCATCCTTAGAAAGAATGCAAAAGTCTTTGTAGTTTGCCTCCTTTGCAGAATTCTGTGACAAAGAGATTTGGAGGGACGTTCTTCTTGTGATTTTGTGCCAGTGTATTTTTTCACATTACACACCAAATGGTTTGAGCAGAAGTGAAAGTCCTTATGATAGCTAACAGCATCCTTTGCCAATGTAACACAGATCATTTTGCACAGAGGCCCCGTCTTTGCCAGGTGCTTTGAAGTGGTCTTAAATGCCATATGTGTGTGCTTTTCTCTTTACAGGCTGCATCTTTGGCCCTCTGCAGCTTGGGACATGTTTACACAGCCATAGGGGACTATCCTAATGCACTGGCCAGTCACAAGCAGTGTGTCCTCCTGGCCAAACAGTCCAAGGATCAGCTGTCTGAGGCACGAGAGCTGGGAAATATGGGTGCTGTCTACATCGCCATGGGGGACTTCAACAATGCTGTCCAGTGTCATGAGCAACACCTGACTATTGCTAAAGCTCTTGAAAACAAGCGGGAGGAAGCAAGGGCATACAGCAATCTGGGGAGTGCCTACCATTATCACCGGAATTTTGACAAGGCCATGTCTTACCATACACATGTTCTTGAACTGGCTCAGGAGCTCAATGAAAAGTCCATTGAGATGAGGGCCTATGCTGGGCTGGGCCATGCTGCTCGGTGCATGCAAGACTTGGAGCGGGCCAAACAGTACCACAAGCAGCAGCTGACCATCGCAGAGCTACTGAAGGATCGGGCTGCTGAGGGAAGAGCATCATCCAATCTGGGTAAGAGCTCTCAGGGTTTATATTGAGGGGTATCTGGGACAAACTATATATGTATTATGATATTTGAAAGAAATGAAAACCAAAACATATCCAAATATAACCAAATGGCCTTAACTATCATTTTAGCAATGAAAAGTGCATTCTTAGAGTGAAAATTAAGGTTGTAGTTTAATATTGTTATTAAATGCTATTATATTGCTTAAAGGTGGGTGTGTGTGTGTGTATATATACTGTATATATATTAGGGCTGTCAGTAGATTAAAATATTTAATCGCGATTAATCGCATGTTTGCCATAGTTAACTCGCG